>PVJX010008112.1:46992-67406 GCA_004027295.1 Dolichotis patagonum
AAAAAAAAAAAAAAAAAAAAAAACAAGAAAAGTAGACATTCAAAATATGGATTTGCTCTCACTACTGCTATAATAATAAATCAATGATAAAACAAATTGGTTCTAGGCTTTCCATTTAGAAAAAATCCACACAAAATCTGAATAGATGACTAACACTTTCTCAAAGTATACTTTTTTTCTCATAAGAAGAGATGCTCAAAAGGCTCATAATGCAGAAAGTATGTCCTTCGTACTCAATAGCATCATGTCGTACACTAAGCTAAACAAGTGGTACCGTGATGAGACACCTCGAAATACTTTTCAACACTGTTACACACACAACAGTATGAATATATAGTATATGCATACCGACACACAGACATGAGAATCTATGGTCCTACACTTATGCATTAAATCCAGGCTCAAGTCACTTCATCACACTGTTTTAAAAATCCGTTAATGGTCCTTCTATATTCTTTCTGAAGCTACATTCTGTAATTCTTGATCTTTATTTCATGTCTTAAAAGTCTAGGCAATTCAGGATAGAAAAACTACCAACAACAAGTGTTGGAGAGGCTGTGGGGAAAAAGGAACTCTTCTGCACTGTTGGTGGGAGTGTAGACTGGTGCAACCACTGTGGAGGTCAGTCTGGAGATTCCTCAGGAAGCTGGGTATGGAAGTCCCATTTGACCCAGCTATCCCACTTCTAGGCATATTCCCAGAAGAACTGAAAACATCATACCACAGTGATATATGTGCACCCATGTTTGTAGCAGCACAATTTGTAATAGCCAGATCTTGGAAACAACCTAAGTGCCCATCAACTGAGGA
Source organism: Dolichotis patagonum (assembly GCA_004027295.1). Lineage (NCBI taxonomy): Eukaryota > Metazoa > Chordata > Mammalia > Rodentia > Caviidae > Dolichotis > Dolichotis patagonum. Next base: position 47,803 of record PVJX010008112.1, read on the forward strand.
ATTGATAAAAAAGTTGTGGTATTTTTATACAATGGAGTACTACTCAGCTATAAAGAATGATCACATCGAGATATTTATAAATAAATGGACACAACTTGAGGCCATACTCATAACCGAAATAAACCAGACTCACATGTGTAAATACCGTATAGTCTCCCTAGTATGAGAGTTGATAAGAGTATATAAGATTTTATGGTAAGCATGAGTCCCCATCTCATAGCTTGAAGCCTTTCAATGTTTTCATTCATCAGTTGGAATGGTTTTATTCTGTTTTGTTTGACTATATCATGCATGATGGTATGAACAGCTGTTGTGAAGAAAACAAAACATTATGACAGCTATTGCAGATTTAATATCATCCTTCTTAGAAGTCCCACCATGCTTCTATTCTTCTACTATCATTGGTTCTATCACATTGTGTCATATTGGGATTTGAATATGTGTGATAGTATAAAAAATTTTTTTATCGAAAATGAGATATTATAGTATCCATTGATCATTTTCTGTTATTTGGTTCAGAAAGCCCTGTAATTCTTTCACTTTATGCATGGCTTTATACTATTGTGTTATGTTTGATATTATTGTATTTGAAACTACGCTCAACTATAGCAGAAAAAGAGATATTGTGATAGCTACTGTTAATGTCTGGTTTTTTTAACATAAAATATTGTGTTGCCTATGTTGTCCTGTTCTGATCTGCTCTGTTCTGCCCTCTTTTGTTTTATTCTCTTTAAAATAAAATTTTTTTTAAAAAGTCTAGGCAATTGTTATAATAATATTTAAGAAACAGTGCAAAGAATAGTTATACTATCAAAAGCTTTCCAATAAATGCCTTGGAATCCTCATAGTCACAGAGAAATCAGCTTAGCAAAGACATAAAATTGAAAATAAAGTCAGAGGGAGCATTTATAGAAGAAGAGTTATGCTTTTTCTGCAAAAAGAATCAAAAATGGAAAAAGCTGGACAAATAAAACTAAAGGATAGACCTCCTCAGTGAGATTACTAGGAGTGTGAGATTAGGCCTTCATTAATAGATAGCAGCTCCCCTGTAAGGATCAGGTCCCTGCAATTGAGACAGAGGCCAGCAACAAGTGGGGAAGGGGAGGTGGGAACTTCTGACAACTTCGGATTCGATGCTGGTGTATTCAGCAGGCTTTTAACTAGAGGTACAAGTATACATTTTGAACTTTTTAGAGCATTTTTTCCATACCTAATGGTACAGACAAAAGGACTACACACTAGCAGGTAGCAGTAACTGGTACAATAAGTAAACTATCTGGACAGTTTTATCATCATGATATACAAAAATAAATTCAGGGAAAGCATCAATTCTAAAGCACTAATGACAAATGTTCAGTTCCGCCAAAAGGTTCTTGGAGATACACCAAACATATCATAACACATACCATAAAACAAGTTTTCTCAAAACGGCTTTACATCGTTTTCTCTCCCTTGTCTGTCTGTCTGTCTGTCTCGCTCTCCCAGGTACCCTATCACTGCACAAAGGAACATACATCTTTCTGCTTCTCGCTTCTTAGCTCTCAAACTTGACCTTTCTAATTCTCTCCTGACTCTTAAGTCCCTCTGAACTTCCCTCCTTCAAGGATTTTCCACTGCTTTCAGCGGCTTACTTTCGATTTTCTGAAAGAAAGATTTTGGCTTCTTGGGCCTTCTCCACTGTCATATTGCCACAGATTATCATGAAAACCCATGATGAGGACATCAGGGAGAAGGCTTTCACTGCACCAGATGGAAATGGTCCACGGCACAGTTTACGTTTCCTAATCTTCAGTGACTGAGGAAAAACGATCTCACTGATTTAAATCCTATTCTGAACAAGAATTCTTTTTAATACATATTTTAATTGTGTATAAATTACTCCACAATCACCTGTGACCCATCCTGGGAGGTTTTTAATCATATTATGCAAGCATAATATACATAGAAACAGTTCATCCTAAATTCTATCCAAATACACACAAGAAAATAAGCACTAACAGAAGCACTTGTGTCTCAGCTGTAGGGAATGATAACCCTAACCCCCCAAAAAAGAAAAGCAGGTGAAGACAGCAACTCTCCTAAACTTGGTTTGCCCACTTCAACCACAAGAATTTCAACTACAGAAATTATCTTCTAATAATACCTGAAGAAGTGCTTTAACTATTTTAAGGGAGGAAAAAGAAACATAGATAAGCCACATTGAAGTAAAAGAAGTATACTCACGGTTCAGTATTATGTACATTTATATAGCAGATTTGTGATTTAATTTCCAGTTCCCTGGAATTTAGAAGAGAGCTACAATTCTCCAGGAGTTGTGGCCTAAAAGACTATTGCCTGTGAAATGCAGAGAACACGCTTGCTGACCGCTTAACTGGGCATAATTCATGTTCCAACTGGAATACATGGTGCGAAGTACAAGTGACAATTTGATGTGGGATCAGTAAATATGTACCCTACGTTTTTTAGGATATGATGTGATTGCTCAAGCTCAGTCAGGTACTGGCAAGACAACCACATTTGCTATTTCCAACCTGCAACAGTTGGAGATTGAGTTCAAGGAGACCCAAGCACTAGTATTGGCCCCCACAGAGAACTGGCTCAACAGGTATTGATAGTGTAGTTCAAAAAAAACTGCTTGCGTGTTGCATAGATTTCAGGTTTCACAACTGTAAAGAATTTAAAGCTTAGCATAACTCGGTCCTATCAGAGCCCCCTCTTAATTTTCTGTGCATGCAGGGAGTATTTGTTCAAAGATAAGCAGGAACTGGGTGTGTAGGTATGTTTTGTAGGTTTGTATGCTGACCGTTGAGAATTCGAAGTTTTTCTGCTCAGGGTGCACTAATCCAGATTTCAAGACTCAATGCAGTTGTGCAACATGAAAACTGCAGTGACATGTTACCATTTGACCGTCTCAGTAGTTTGTGATGCATCTGTTGCACGCTATGTTTTCAAAGCTCACTGTTGTATTGGCTTTGAAGTAAACCTAATAAAGCAGTGGGCTTTATTAAGGTCCAGATCGGAATAAGACTTAGTACCTTGTGGGAGGAAAAAAACCCCAATTATTTGCCCTATTGTATTTATGGAACTTGCGTTATTAACAAATTATTACACAGTGAAGGATAATGTAGAGAATGGTACTAGCTGATTTTGGGGGCAATAGGATCCCAAACATCATAACTGCACAAGAAAACATTAAAGAGAATGTGAGCTTGAAACAGGTCAGTCTGTTTGAAGCTTGAAAGTAGTATTGTGCTCTGTATGCTTAGAAGCTGTTGGCAGACCAGGTATTTTGCCATTATGCTTTGGAAGTTAATCAGTTTATTCTATAGGACAATAATTAATGTTTTTTTGGGTTTTAGAAAAAAAAAAAGACTATTGCCTGTTCTATTCCAGACTGTAATGCTCTTCCATTTCGCCTATCATCTCACATCCACTTTCAAGGTCTCTACCAATAACTGCACAATACTGTCACTTTCCAGCTGTCAAATCAAACAAAACTAAAGACATTTGCTCCGACAACCTGTGGTTAAACATCTGAGGCGAGTCACATGACAAAGTGTGACCACAGAGCCCTACAGCACCTCTTTCGCATATGCTCTCAGTAAGTATATTAGGTTAGGTGAAGGCAGGATTTTAACCATGCTCCTTGAATGGAAATAGCAATTTCCAGAATGAGTTAGAATTGGAGAGCTCCCATGGAGACAAGGGTCTACGGATAGATAGCATATCAGGCCATACACTGCAAGGGGAGCACTCTGACCAAGCGTATCAACCCCTTCGCGTAATAAAAGGCCCTGGAAACAGGACTCCATTGGGCACAAACACTGTGCTTTAAAACCCTCAGTCTCTCTACGCTAGGGCCACTGGCAAAAAAAAGTACCACTCCTCATTGGGGCTCGTAAAGGAACAAGGGAAACCAGTCTCAATGGCCCCCAACAGAGCTGCCCTCCTGAGTGAGCAAAACTGAATCACACGCCATGACACAGGACGTAAGAAAAGCACAAATCTAACGGTGTTGGCCTCTAGCATGATAATTGCTCAATAAGAGTTTACAGCCTTTCCTAACTGCAAAAGTTCAGTATTACTATTTGGCAACCTAAACTCAAAGTTCCCAGGATCCTGGGAATAAACTGGATTGACTGGTGGCATGTAATTTTTTTTTCTGTTCTAAAACCTAAACTTACCTACTTTAGGCCTATTCTTATATTAATATTTTTAAACATTTTTAAATCATAGACTGCAAGCATGAGCACTGTTTTCCAAAATAGTAATATAACTTCACACACATGAAACAAAGAATCTCAAGACAAAAATTAAAATTATTACCAAATACATCTATGTATCAAAATAGATTTTAAAAATCTAATGTTCTTTATTGCCAGACATCCTTTTGTTAAAAGATTTGTTTCTTTTTAATGCTTTACCTAAAATTTGACATGCTTATAGGACTGGTTTGCCTTTTTATTTAACACTGTAGAAATGTAATTAATAAAAGATACTACATAATTTAGAATAGACTTTCATTTATACTATCTTCCAATTCTGACCAGTCAGCAAAAGCTAATACACCAATTAAAATATTTCTACATATGATGAGAATGTTTACAATTTAAATTTTAGAACTTGTTTTGGATGTGATTTTATGTATGAAACCTGTGTGACATTATGCTCATGCTAAGAACTGACATAACAGAATTACTGAAATAAATGTGCTGTGAGGAATGGAAAATAATGGTGCAGGTGTCTTGGTCATAATAAATTGTGATTATTCTTTAAAAAAAAAAAAAAACTCATGGGACACAAATTCCCCATACCCACCATAGAACCTATGAATTTTGATTGTGTTTCTCGGAGTAGCTTTTTCAATATTCCGTAATGTAAATAAAGTGGCATGCCAAAATCTCTACCCTAGAGTTAATAAATTGTGCTTCTACTGCTGGACAAAAAAAGCGACTGGTCAGCTTGAACGTTCGGTAATGTTCACCATCGGCCAAATTATCAGAATCCTCCTAGGAGAAGCCATGATCCTCCACACACTAATTAAAGAAGTCAATGCTGTGATTACACTTTAGATAACTAATCTACTTCAATCCTGATAATTTAATTACCTAATTCTGGTAAATAAATTCCAACCTTAGTCCAAAATGATTAGAGGATTAAAGTTTAAAACTAGTGAATACAAACTGAAATAGAGCCACTCTTACAAAGTTCAGAAACTTGATAAGCTTTGTTCTTCTTTCGTCAATTTATTATCCCGAATCCAGAATTTAAATGTACTAATATCCCAAGGTTTTCTGAACCTGTTCTAAGTGACATAACCAGTTCTAATGGATGTAACTTAATAAAGTTGCTTGCTAGATTTACAACTCCCTAGCAAAGTGGTCTTCCCTGACTTCTCCATATAAAGTACTTCGCCACTTCACTCACTCTGCTTTGTTTTTTGCACAACACACACCACCTGTGTACGTGTGTCCCATGCTGTGCCACGTGATAGAGGGACAGCGCATGCTAGACCCCATCTCGAGGCTTAGACAGCTGTCAGACATGTAGACACTGAGTGAAAATGAGTTAAATGAGCAAATGACTGTCTTAAAATGCAGACTCACAAATAGCACATATGTATCTCTATCTGTAGTTTTTCCCACATTTTTAATTATAACAATTTCAATAGCAAGAATAAACAAACCACAAAGAAAAATGAACAATTTCTACTACTACCACCCCTACACAAGACAGCCCCACCAGTTAAAACGTTATGTTCTTATAATGGAATAAACAATTTAACTGAATGCTGATAATGAGCCTGTGATGCAGGTATTCCCATTTCATGGATTAGAAAATTAAAAAATCACAGAGGTAAAATAAATTCCCACGGTCAAACAGGGTCAAATCAGCACATCCAAAACATGCGAGCTCAGACACCTACACCCCTAAAGCTGAAGTGTGACAGCTACGCATCATTAGGGGACAAAAGCCTTTGGTATCAGTATCATAACAGCACAATACAGAGCCCATCAATATAAAGAGCTGAAAAACACACAGCACTTTCTACACCTGAAGATCAAGACTGCAAAACTTCAGACACACTTAAAAATTAAACATTACTCAAATCTTTCTTCCAAAAGAAATACCTTAGGGTCACAACTGGACTAGTAGATAGATAGAGGTAATATACATTACTTACATGCTTGTAACCTGGCCTTAGGTTAAAGTAGCCAATAAAAACTAGCACTGTATGTTAAGCTACTTTTTGCTACTCCAATTCTATCATAAATTCAGCCAAAATCATTTTCCACTGTCTACAGTTTCTTCTTTGGCTTCCATGTTATATTTTTCATCAAATGCATTTATTCACAATTTGTACACAACTAGTCAAGCTCATTTGTTTCGTGAAACAAATGCCATTGATTCTGTGTGCCGGTAATGGTTTCTTAGACAGTTAGTTATTACTTCCGTCCATATATTTCATGTTTCCCTGGAAAACTGGCAGCCACGTGGGGACTTAATGCTCCTTTCAATACCCACATTTATAATTTGTTACAAGATAATTTTATCTATCAGGAAACTCATGTTAAAAATATGCTGTAATGTATTCTGGTATAGGTAGCGTAAAATCAGTCTTCCTTTCCTGTAGTACAAATATCATCCCAATTTATAAATGACATTGGCAATCAATAACCATCTCTATTCACTAACAAGGAAAGGTCTTTCAGAGTAGATCACAGTATTTCTTAGCAAATCAACTAGGCAAAAAAAAAACCATTTTAAAACTTGTAAGATATGAAATACTCTTAAATTTATTGTAATACTTGCACCTTTAATTATATATTCAAAGCCTTCTGATTATAGGTGCGCACAAGCTAACTACTTCATTAGACAAAGGCATTGTTTTCCATATTACAACATGTTTCAGCAGTATTTTTCAACTCGACAGTTTTACTTACTGTCTTAGAAGCAGTATTAATGTACTGTATCACCATTTCTTTTTTGATACCGAAGTCCTTTTCCCGCAATGGTGCCTTTTTATCTTCATTTAAATTCATATCTTCCTGGAAAACACAATTAAAATGGCTGATTTTAGAATCTAAGGAGAGCAGCAATTCTACACACTATACTACAAATGGAAAAATCAATAATTTGTGACTAAAGCAGCATTAATTGTTTTGGAATGATTTACGTGTGATTCTGCCCAGAGGGTCGGGAGAGAGGAAAAATAAAGAGACATAGAAGAAAGTAATGTGGATCATTTTAACAGGTAAAGTGCTTACCAGAAAAACTTTAAATTCACACTAGGCTATTAAAATTATATTCACAGCACTACAGATAATTAGACAGTTGCAGATATCTGCCTTTCATGAGGTCATTAGAATTCACAATTTCAATGTATTTATTTATTTTACAACGGGTGCATCTGAAGCAATCCTGTACTCTTTTTTGAAAGAGCTGCTATGTATTATAAAAATTTAAAAAGTAAATAAACCACCACCTTCCCATTCTGATAGCCACAAAAACATATCCCATCAAACATATATTACAGATCCCAGCAACTGGAAAAACATTCTATGATTTTATTTGTCTTTCCTATCCCTGTCAAAAATATTTAACTAGTTGATTTGCCTAATAATCTAATCATATAAAAGTTGCACTAATATAAAAACAAGCATCACCTAAAAATTGAACATGTCTCAACAGCACTAATCAAAATAAAGGGTTATGTGTCCTATATCTTCTTACAGGAATAATTCTGAGTGAAAGTACAAGATGGGTATATCTATATAAATGTATGAATTGCTACCAATTAAGTTGCCTAAGAGGTTGTTCTGGCACCAGAAGGGAAGCCAGAAGTTAAAACAGACTTGGCTGAAGAAGGACAGTTCAATGCGTTTCCTCTGACCTTATCCTTGGGCAATGCGTAATACAAACTGTAAAGTACCAACACAGGTAAACTCCATATCTGCTCAGAATGGGTCTATAAAAATCAGGACTTTGGCTCACCTATGAAACCCTGAAAGTTACAATTCTTCCAAGTTTTATAAAAGTGTTACATTCATCAGATACTATCTCTGACTCAACTTTTGGCCACCAAACCCTATAAAACACTTAAATGTCAACATTGTCTTCATTTCACCTTGGTAGAAATATCTAATAACTTAGAAGTTGTTCCACGTGACACACAAAAATGGCAGTATTTGGTAATGCCACCCGTGCTGCTCTCGTTAGAAAGCTCCTTCAAATTGTGTGAATAATAGATTGTTTTCAATTTCTTTCTAAGTTATTGATTCTCAGGAGACCTTCCAACCACCTAAGGAGGAATTTTTCCAAAATTCTGGGGATATTTTGTTGTCCCAGTGACTGGGGTGATGCTATCAGCATTTACCACAGCAAAGTATACAAGATATTCTTGCTAGTCCTACACTACAAAAAAATGGTCTTGTAGCCTACAATCCACATTAAAAGAGAAATAATTCTCTGAGCTTCTATTCCAAGTCAACGGAATCAAATATAAACTGTAAAAGAAAACATGTAAATTGTAACATATTAAATACTTTGTATTGCACAGTTTTAACATATACTAAACTTTCCAAGACTCCAAATACTCTGAAAGTTACAGTTAAATTGTTTTTTTAACAAAGCTTTACCAATAATTTTGCTCTATTTCTGAAATTTGAGAATCCTAAGGCAATATTGTTTGCGGTACTCAGATCACTCTATCAATCTGTTGGTATGAAGCCGAGATTCAAGAATGTTTCCTTATTGTACTCGCTTGAGTATGCAGGGCCAATTGTTTATATCGAAATACAGACTATTATCTAGGACAGTAACACAAAGCAATTTTTTAAAATTATGAATGTAGGTTGCCTATACTATCTGTAAATAATTTCACTGGAAATAAGCCAGACGTAGAAAGACAAATACTAAATGTTCTTACTCATATGGAGAAGCTTAAAATGTTAATCTCCAAGGAATAATAGGGTACAGTACTGCGAAGTCCAGGGGTTACTGGGAAGGAGAAAGCTGGTGAGCGGGTGTCAGTACAAAGACACATGCAGACAGGAAGATGAAATTCTGTGTTCTGTGGCACAGACAGGTGACTCTAGGCAATCACTTATTTTATATTTCCAACCAACTAAGAGGATTTTGAGTGTTCCTAACACAAAGAAATGATAAATATTTGAGGCAACAGGTATGCTAATTGCCATGATTTGATCGTCGTGCATTGTATACATGTCAAAATATCACTGTACCCCAGCAATATGTACAATGATGTGACAAGTAAAAACAAAAATAAGAATTTCAATGGAAGAAAGTAATAGGAAAGTTAGAGGATAGTTATAAAAACTGGGGAAACCCGAGAGAATTGAAAAATCTCTGTTCTGAATTCTCAGTATTTTTATTCTCTGTCAAACATAATTCAGATTCTTCAATGAGTTAATTAAAATACATAATAGCTACAGAATACTAAACAATGGAAGCCCATTAGTTGTGGCTGAAACTAAATTTCAAGAAGGGTAGTTGAAAGAAAGGGGGAAAAAATAGACTAATGCTTTCTGTTTTAAAAGGCTTGTCCAGATGACGTTTGTTAGTACACACAGGTGGTTGTAAGCATTAATTCAAGGTGATGGCTAATGTTGGGTTAGGCCTCTGGATTTAGGGGGTCACAGTATTTACAGATATGTCTATGAGATTGTTTCCAGAAGAGATTAACATTTGAATCAATGGACTGATTAAGAAGATACATCCTCAAAGTAGACAAGCAATCAACTAAAGACCCAAATAAATCAAAAAAGGAGGAAAGATATTCTCTCTCCCTTTCCTTCTCTCTCTCATCTACAGTTGGAATACTCTTTGTCTCCCGACAAACTCTCCAACATTCACACCCTAGACCTGTATCTACCACTCTGGCCTTGGAAGGAACCCTTTACTAACTCCCCTCATCCTCCTCGTTGATAGTTTATGTGCCATAATTTAGTGAGCCAATTCCCTTAACAAACCCATGTATCAAACAATCTAGCTGCATCCTTGTGTATCTCTCTGGACAATCCTGGTACACACAGTATGGTGTGTACCAGTATAATGTTATATCTGGAATTAAGGAAAAAATTGTTTTACCAATGCTTTTCTCTGGGTTATACTGTCTTATTTAAACATGGCACTTACTTTCCTGACAAAAGTATGGTAACAATCTCAATGTATAAAACAAAAAGGAAACAAAAAAGAAATAATACCCTCCCAAAACAGTATGGAATCAACTAGACACACAACACCATACGTCCCGTGGAGCGCTCACTAGGGATAAGACTCTGCAACAGGCTCATCCTTTGTACTCCAGGAGGAAATGGCATTGCAAAGAGTAAGACTCGCCCTTTGCAAAGGAAAAAGAGAATTATAGAGGGAAAAAAATGTATTAATTAAAGTACAAAAGACTTTTAAAATAGGTTTTCAGCTTTTAGCTTGGAGACAGGTAAAAGAAAATCTCATGAGACCACAGCATTTAACTTCGGGGAGACATGAAGTTGTGAGAAAATGCATTTTGAGTTTTAACCTAAAAGCATGTATCTATAGTCTACCCTACAATCTCAAAAGGATTAAGCATCTCCCAAGGCTGTTCAAGAAACTGAGCTGGAGGTAGGAAGGGTGGAGAGGAAGGGGGTAGAAGTGACATAGGGAGGAGTCATTAATTTTTCAGTTTCTCAGTTTATACTTGCCCAAAGCTATCATATTGTATCTCCACTGTCTTAGCTCAGGTTCCTTAGAAGCAGAGACTGAGATAAAGTCAAATACAGATGGATCTATGGAGGGGATATTCTCAGTACAAGGGAAGTGAAGAGAGAAAAATGTGACCTGGAATACATTCTTTCCTCAACTTGAACTGCATGCCAGGACCACCTGGAGAGACCAGCCTCCACATCCTCAGGCCTTAGCATTAGGTCCTACTTCTCTTGACAGCTAATCTTGGGAAAAGGCAGCAGTTAGGAGCCATCTGAGAGCCAACAAGCATCACCTGGGGTATGCAGAGCAGCCTGATAACGCACAACCAGCACTCTCTACAACATCTGCAAACAATTGACTTGATACTCCAGTAAGTCTCCTTTCTCATAGAATTTAATAAATACAGATGCCTATATGATGACCTAGTCAAGCAATAAAAGTCACTGTATGAAATGATTCCTGCACTCAAATTTAAAAGATCAAGACACCTACCACACTGCATATATATAACATATGACAATGAAATTACAGATGTTTGTAGCCCTGTTGGCAATCTGTTCCAATATATTATTTTTTCATGAAATATCTGCTATAGACAAATTACTAAACCAGAAATACACAAAAACATACAAGGCTTGATGAATAAGTTAAATAAAGCAAAAATTTTAGTGAGAAATTAGTACCTACTTTTTAAATAGAAAAATTGTATTGATACGCTATTTAGAGGAATGCACTTAATTCAAAATATTTGAGCAATCACCAAAACAAGTTTAGCGTGTCTTAAGCAAATATTATTTTTATGTTGAAGTTCCATTATTATAATAGCTATGAGCATTATGAATTACCTCACTCATAGCACTACCTTTATATGTATTCAATTTGCCAAAAGAAATTGAGAGTTGCAACATCTAAAATTATTTTCCTTTAGTTGATTAGTTTTTAATTAAAATGGAAAGCTCAATTTAATCACTGTATATTTTGCCATGCTAGCTAGCCCGATTGACACCAAAAAAATTAGAAATATTACCAAAAAATTTTCTTTGTAAATTAATACACAGGAACAAAAACCCAGAGTTAGAAAGATCAAATTGATATGGCACCAGATGATTAAAAAGAAAATCACTCCAAACAAGACCAAAAAAGGGACACCAAAGGAACACCAAAGCCACAAGCATGGTGGTGCACACCTGTGATCCCAACACTCAGGAGGCAGGGCAGCAGGAGCACGGAGAAGCCAAGGCCAGAATGGGCACACAATGCCTCATCAGCCCCGAACGACTCGGCGAAACTCCACGTCCAAAAAAAAGCCAACCTAATGAGCTCTAACTGAAGCAGTCAAAACAATCTGAGAAAACAACAACAGTAATTAGATTATAACCCAATTAGGAGATTGTTTTGAGATTGCAAATATCTTGTTTCCTGTTACCTACAAACAGAAAAACAATGAAGCAGATTCCAGCTTAAAAGGCAGTCCAAGCTAAACACACAAAATGAGACAGTGATATTACACGTCCCTAGATAATGATTATGGAGAAGGGTATGTGGCCTCCATGACATTCTTCCCAAAATACACCTCCATCTAATCATAAGGGTACAGAAATGAATAAATCAGATGAATCCAAACTGAGGGCACTTACAAAACAACTTCAAAAGTGACCAAAGTCATAAAAGACAAGGAACTGTCACTGACAGTAGGACATAAAGGAGACATGATGACTAAATGCAACATGGGATCTGTTTTGGGTCCTAGAATAAAAAAAGACACGAGTAGAAATAAAGCCCTACAGTTTAGGTAATACTCCATCAATGCTCACTTCATAGTTTTAATAACCATCCTAACATAAGATATTGGCAATGAGGAGGCTAAGTAAAGATTTTAAGGGAACGTTCTGCTATTTGCAGCTCTTCCAAAGTTTGAAATAATTTTAAAGTAAAACAAAAAAACCTTTCAAAAGCTAAACTTGCAACAATTTTGAATAACAGAAGGTTTGAGAATGTAGCAAAAAGCAGTAAAATATTCTTCACTCATTAAAAAATAAAAAGAAATTTTTCAAAACCCCTAAACTAATGTAAAAATTTATCTTAAAAAAATTACAGTTTGGCTATAGTCAATACACACTGATTGGCTGGATGGGGATAAGAGGAAGAAAGAAACCACTATAAAGACAAATCCAAAGCTTTGGAGAAGATTTCAAACACCTCCAACAGAGTCCTGTTTAAAACCTAGAAACCAGAAACCTTCCCAAACACAAAGTACTCGGGTTACTTCTGTTTCCTCGCGTTTTCACTCCAACCCTACCCCGTGAACTGTCCTCACCCATTCTCCCAGAAACCATTTCACGAAGACTGCTAGTACCCGTATGATCTTAAACTGTGGTGAAATGGTTGGGCCAGGCACTGTGCTGAACAGTCATAGGCATCACTTAAGCCTCACTACTAAACATTTGAAGTGTTCCCTCGTGATAGGGAAGTTTAAGAGAATGTTTTACATTGACCAAGGTCCCCCAGCTTACATTTGAACTGTTTTTTTACAGTCTCCCCATTCCTACTTCCATATATCTGTCCTCATTACTATGTAACTCACATTTCCGAGAGGGGCTATAAAGACTGCCTGACTGAACATACGCTGCTAACCCCCTTGTGTCTCCTTTCACTCCTTGCCTAGTAAGCACCCGTGACAGTTCCACACCTCCTCAGCAGCTTTACCACCAGCAAACTTCACTTCTACTTTTCTCAGCCCAGTTCTTAATGAAAAGATACAAAGAACCCTAGGCATCAACATTATCATCATCTACATGACCCTTGCCTCTGACTTCAATCTTCTCTTTTTACTTCTCTCATTCCTAGACTACTTCTTGACCCCAATACAACCTCCAGATTCCTGACCCTTACATTTTCTCTCAATGCAACTCAACTCACAGATAGACATACTTATTTTGAATCCCTGCTACTATCCAAGAACTATAAACTACCACTTCTAGCTATCATCCTCAGTAAGGACACATCAACTGCCTCTAAGAAAAGAAAGCTATCATTCAGTTTCCTATTTACTATATCACAAATCATTGCCACACTAATCTTTCCCTATCATCTCTGCACTACCCATAGATAACCCAATCCATTTATTCTTGAGACCCCCTTTGTCTCCTGAAAAGACGGTATACATCAATTATTCTATTCTATACTGTTTCATTAAATTCTTCTCAACTGAGTATCAATACAGAAACAAGTTAAATTGTGATGGACTGAAAGAAAAAAGCCTCCCCTCAAATCTAGCTCAGCTTTATACTGTGAATATCTTTCTTCCCCTCACGGGTAATTTTTAAAAGAAATTTTTCTACACCTGCTGCCTCTTTAGTTAGAGTGCATGGTGCATTGCTCACTTCTTAAATATTTGTTGCAAAGGTCAGAGACATAATAAAAGTTCCTAAACAGAATTTGCTAATCCTACTTAGGGACAAACAAGAAGCATGGGTCATTTTCCGGGAAACGGCATTAGAGCTGGCAAGAATACTCACAGCCCTTTCCTGGAACACTGAGCACTAGCCATTCCTTCAAGAGTCTCCAGAGTTCTACACCAGTGACAGGACCCAGTTCCAGCTCCTCGAGTAGAGTCTTCAGGAATGGTACTGACACCAGGTAGACCAAACTCAACTTCATCTCTGTCACAGAGCATTAGCAGAACCACACCAAACTGGATGACACCGCCGGGGTCAGACTGTGGCTGAGGACTGCCAAGGGGAATCTCGTCTAGGAGTGATGGAGCTGAGAGGGTTCCCAAATGTCACCTACCAAGCTAGGTGACTTGCGCAGCGACATGCCCACCCAGAGGAACAAAGAGCTACACCTTCTTCTGCCTTGTACAGGGGCATGAATGAGTCTGTGGCAACCCAACCCGCACACAAGGTCAAATCCGCAGCTGTAAAGACACTTGGGAACATTCTTTCTATGAACTGGATGGGCCAGAAGACCCATAAATGAAAGCATCACCAGTTTGCTGCTGCTGATTTTGTACACCTTGACTCCATCCTAGACTTGTAAAATATTGGTACAAAATAAGTATTTTCCATATTTACTTTGGCAAAACTGAGGAAAAAAAGATGTAATCTCATTACACGAACACATACATGCATCTAGTTAGAACACTAAGGAGCAATCAAGCAGAGAGTGGCAACCAGGGAGTGAACTGTTTTTGAACTAAATTGCAAACATTAGACTCAATATTTTCATTCATGGATGTGGACTTTACAAGACAGCATGCTCATTAAATTTACATACATCAGGTTGAACGGGATAGTTAATGTCATGGGGAGAAAGAATACATTTAAACTGACTGACTATTTGGCGAGTTAGGTGAAGATACACAAGCACCAAGTTGCTGAAGTTGGGCAGGCACAGGGGTAACTCAGCCAGAAAGGAACGAAGTGCTGGCAAGCAGAGGCATGATAACAGCTACAAAGTGGGTACTGGATAAACAGCATTATAACGGGTCAGAACATCCATGTGAATCAATAAGCATAATATTGGAAGATAAAAATTGAAAGCACAGTAATAGCAAAACCAAACAATTTTTAAGTCACCAGCAATCATCTGATTCCAGCAGTTTTGTTTTCTTTCACAGATTAAAGACAGCGTAATCATTCTAGGTGACACTTTATTAGGAAAGCCACAGTGTGCTGAGTGAGCATCTTAGAGGTCTGCGCCAATCACCTGCTTCTCTCTCCTGGGACTTTAGAGCGCAACGCCCCCTAAGGACAAGTTCATTCATAGGTCTTATATATGTGCAATTCTGTTCTTGGTCACCCTGCAGTCTCTCATCACACCAATCAAAAGCTCTTGTTAATATTTATCCCAACATTAAGATAGATTTTTACACCATCAATGGTTTAGTGCCAAGTCAAAAAACAACAACAAAATGCAAGTACGGCAAACCAAATGACTCTCGTTTAGTTCTACCATTCAATAATTTTTTTTTTTTTGGCTCATTTAAACATAATTAGAAAGCCGAAAGACAAATGCGGCTGAGAATTTGGAACTTGGAAATAACTGTATTGCTCCTTCCTATGTTCAATGTCAATAAATAACACTAACATTATGAAAGTTTTTCTTTTGTCCATGGTTTCACTCCTATATGGTAGATTAAACTTACACCTTCATACTGAGCTATAGCTCAGCGCCTTTTATTCTTTATTTTGAGGCAGCATCTCACTAAATCACCAAGTTGCCCAGGCTGGGCTCAAACTTGCTATCACTGTGCTTCAAGCCCACAAGAGTGCAGGAGTTACAGACATGTCCCAACATGCCTGGCTAATCTTTACTTTCATACAAATCTTTATAACAATCTTTTATATTATAAAGAAGTAATTTTTTGGCTTTATCAGTAGTTGGTTTAAATTTTCAGTGTTCTATCCATGCTGTTTTTCATCTCCATTCAAATTAATAGGAAGAGAGATGACCAGTCCATGAATAAAACATCAATCAGAAAAATGACATTTACTCAGAGACTGACAAGTCATAAACATTATTATTTGACCAAATATTCTACCTAAAGTTTATAGGAAGTGTATAAACCATCTCAAGTGATAATCACATTTTAACTTATTCTAATCTCAGTAGAGAGCCAAAAAAAGAAAGAAAAGAGAATTTAAGTATCACATTTATATACTATAGATACTAGATGAATATACAGGGTGCCGCAAAAGTCTAATTTATTTTGGAAAAAAACCTTGCCACCATTATTCAAGCACGTGCCTAAGCACCTACAATCACAGACAAAAGTTATGACATCCTATGGATAAAACACTATCACTGATTAAAAGGGTTGCATTTACTTATTGCTTTTTGACTTCTCTAAACAAATGACCCCTTGTTCATAAATTACATGAAGAGAAAATGATTATTTGACTTAACATACAAAGCCTAACTTTCCTAGGGAAGCCAATGAGACTAAGCTAAGACCTTAGGAGTTGTAAAAGGATGTGCCTGCAAATCTCCTAATTGGTGAAACGGCAGGTTTAAATATTACCATAATATTTATCCTTTGAAATTTCTCTCCAACCACTTTATTGGCATTACAAAGTGCTGGCAGGCAAAATCCACTGCTCCTAAATCATTTATTTTCTCATTTATCTGGATGTGGAAGAAACAACTAAGAATCGACATTATTCCCCTGAAAAACATAAGCCATGAATCAACTTGACAATTGCTGTACACTACTCTCTCTTCCTCCTCCTCTTCCTCATAGTTGGATTATTATTTGGATTGCTCTTAGACCACCTTCCCCTGAACTTTTCAATTTCTATCCAATGGGAAGAAAAAAAGGTGACAACTAGTAGTTCAGGCAAAGCATCCCCATGAGACCGCTCTCATTTTACCTATCAGCCCTACACATAGTTTTTAGTTTGTAAGAAATACAAAGAATACTAATACTTGAAATAAAATAACTGCTGGTAGACACATATAGCAGTCAGTAAACACTGGAGAACTGACACAAAGAGGTCTTTGTTGGGTTTTCTTCTCATTCTACCTCCTGGTGACCCTTAAGGCATAACTCAGATGCTCAGCACAACAGGTATTCATTTATCCTAGTTTGCCAAAGAAATAGCTATGCGTAAATCCTCAGCACCATGGACTAAAGAGAAAAAAGCAGAAAAAAAGAAAAAATATCACTAGTGGATACCCAGAGAGTGGCAACACACGGTAAGTTTAGCTACATGAATCCTCTTTACCCCTACAGTAGCAAGATATCAATATAAATAGTAACATTTAATTTTACCAATTCACTTTAGCACTTTCTTTCTTCCTTGGGATCTTAAGTTTATCTGTGTCAAAGATGTTCTTCCTAATACAGTATAAAACTGAGAACAGCAGATAGACATCTTGATAAAGTAGACCTTTGACTTATAAATTTAATTCATTTGTGAGGGCTGGTTGTAACTCAAGTTGGTTGTAAGTCAAGACTTTTAGCCGTAATAAATAATACAAATACCCATCATTTATTCCAAAGCTCCCAAAGCAGCAATTAACTAGCTTTTTCATAATAACAAAGAGGATTGTATAATGTGCATAATTTACCAGAAACACCAGTAATTTTCCTAGTGTGGTCAGCAAAAGTCATAAAATGTGACTCGTTCACCAGAAACACAATTTAATACTACACTTAACATTCAAATTGACATCTTTGACTTGCAGGAAGGAAGGATGAAAATGCAAGGTGGTTATTGTTTAGAAGGTAAGTCCTCTTCCACAAGAACATCAGGAATCCAGCTCTCTGGAGTCCTTTCTCTCCTTGGAAGAGTCAGTAGTAGTCCACTAGGACCTGTTTCTGTCTCCATAGGTCTCAACCTTTTCAGAAGTAAACCCTGCTCTAAGGTACTCGGTTTCTGTCTTTCAACACTGTTCCACAGTATGACACGACACTGTCAATAAGGAAGTCAATGCAATCACTGGCTTGTTCTCTGAGGGGGTCTTCTCTACAAATCTTTGAGGCTCAGTCCGTTCTTTCAAGATATCCTTTATTTCAGAAAAAGAACTTTGCCGCGCTGATTGTTGATACTCCACCTCCTTTTCAGAAAACTCACCACTGCCATTTTCTGTTGTTCAACCAGAAGTTGCTGAGGTTCCTCTGTAGACAGTTTTTCTAACTGTTCCTCTACCAGTTCCATAATGGCACCGCTGTCTACCTGCAGGTATATGGATTCTGCTTATGTGACAGTGTCATCAACCACAGGCCTTCAAAGTCCCCTCCTGTATAATTTTAGGTCACATCTTCTTGTAGGCAGATCTCAGTGTCCTTAAGAAAGACATTGGCCAAGGATTTCTCAATCCCATCCCACACAGGAAAAGATGCTACGATGTTCCTTCCAGAATTCTTAAAGAGTTCAGTCTGTATCCGAGACCATCTAGAAGCACATCAGGAACAGTGACTTGGTGCATAGCTTCTTAAAGTTAGCTATAACCTGCTGGTCCATAGGTCACAGTAGAGGAGTCATATTAGGTGGAAGGAACTTGACAGAGGGCCATAGGAATTCATCAGCCAGTTCTCCTTCCAAATCTCCTAAGTGAGAAGGAGCATCATGATGAAGAGAGCTTTGAGTGGTAAACCTCTGTCTTCTAGAAATTCCTTAACATAAAGACAGAAAGCTCCCTGATCCACTCAAGAAAAAGTACTCTTTTTTTTTCTCTAATTTTTTATTTGAAAGAGAATATAACAAAAGAGGGCAATACAGAGCAGATCAGAACAGGACAACATAGGCAACACAGTACTTTACATTAAGACAACTGGACACCAATAGTAGCTAACACCATATCACTCACTCTGCTATAGTTGAGCATAGTTTCAAATACAATAATATCAAACATAACACAATAGTATAAAGCCATGCATAGAGTGAGAGAATTCCTGGGCATTCTGAACCGAATAATACAAAATGATCAATGGGTACTATAATATCTCATTTTTGATAAAAAAGAAAAAAATTTGTTTGAACTATCACACATATTCAAATTCCAGTAAGACACAATGTGGTAGATAGAACCAACGGTAGTAGAACAAAAAAAGCATGGTGGGACTTCGAAGAAGGATAATATTAAATCAGCAATAGCTGTCATAATGTTTTCTTCAAAACAGCTGTTCAGATCATCACGTATGATATAGTCAAACAAAACAGGATAACACCATTCCAACTGATGATTGAAAACTTTGAAAGACTTCGAAGCTATGAGATGGGGCCTCATGCTTACCATAAAGTCTCATATACTCTTATCAAATCTCATATTAGGGAGATTATATGGTATTTACCCTTGTGAGTTTGGTTTATTTCACTTAAGAGAATGGTCTCAAGTCGTGTCCATTTATTTATAAATATCTCGATGTGATCATTCTTTATAGCTGA
>PVJX010008113.1:0-67291 GCA_004027295.1 Dolichotis patagonum
ACTAGGAGAATTTGTGACCACCAGTACAACCCTACAAAAAATACTGAAGGACATTCTAGGGAGAGAGAACAAGAATACGAGCATTTCAGGAACAGTGGCAGAGAGGCCTCAGTGAACGAGGCAGACAGTGGAGTGGAAGAGAAAAATAGACTATCAATGGCAGAAAAATAGAATAGCAGAAATGAGGCAGAGAAGATTGCTATAATCTCTAGTACAGAGGGCCTCGAAATACTAACAGAGAGAAACACAGGCAGAGTAGATCAGGAGATAGGGTCCATTGAGCTGCTCTATATAGGGAGGCAGTGGGACCCAAAACAAGCAGTGCACCCCATGGGAGTGAAAGGGGAGGAATTGTCTAAAAGAGGGAGGCAGAGGATATTGTTAATGGGGTAACAAGATTTAAAATTTACATTATTCTCACCACTCTGCTTGGATGGATTATGTGCTATTCCAGTTTGTCTACTTACACTAGACTTGAGGACATGGTCAGTAATCCCAAAAATAAGAGGACATATTATGGTAATTATCCCTAATTTTCCTATCAACTTAATCTGAAGCCCTGTATAACTTATACTGTCTTATTATGACTGATATTATTTGAATCTGGTTTGTTAGATTGCTGCTTTGTATTGACTGATTTTATTTAAATCTGTTATGATGGATAGCATCAAGTCTAAGTGTATAGGCAACTATACTGAAGATGACAAGATTCACTAAGATACCCACTCTGGTTTATTACTTGCTTTTGAAGTCTTATCTCCAATGCTTCATTTTTATTAATGTTGTCATACACTGCTGAGACACCATGGTAACCATTTTAGATCACCTTGTATTGTGGTTTTATGTGACTTTTCTGCCTCATGCTTTTCTAGGAATTGTTTTGTTTTATCTTGCTTTGTTTTGTTTTTCCTGCTAATACAGAAATGATAGATATACAAGTAGAGACTCATGCATGTGTAGAGCTTATAAATAGTTTACAAGAACCAACTATATAACACATGTTGAAATGAACAACTACTTTGAAGAAAAAGAGACACTACAATACCCAGTGCTGATTCCATAATGTCATGATGTGAAGTCTAGCAAAACTATCACTTTTTGTTCAAAGTGATCTTAGCTTGCTTTGCCTTGTATAAGTTCAACACACATTAAGGTATGGACAGCTGTTTTGAGGAGAATGAGAGACACTATGACAGCCATTCTTGGCTTCCCTAATGACTAGTCTTGAAGACCTGAAATGCCCTCCTCATCCTGCTCAGATCAATTCCATACTAGGTTGTTTCATGTGAATTCCCTGTATGTGACAATATGGACAACTATTTGGAAGAAAACAAGAGTCAATATGATAAAGAATGAATATCTCCAATTGTCTAGTTTTGAGATTTTTGTCTCTTACATTGCTTTCTTGTGATCCGCTTTGCTCTGTTTTATTGTGTTTAATTCTACCCTTTTGAAATAATTGCATGTATATTTGCATGGGTAAGATGGAGCATATCGCTGTTTTTGTCAGATTGTGGAGCAGAACTGTTAACAGTCTCACTGTTTGAATGTCTACATGTTTTAACTTCGTAAATTGAACAACTATTTCCAAGAAGTCAGTATGTAATTTGTCAAGCAATAATTTCTTAGGTTTTTTTGTTGTTGTTCTTTTCCTTTTTTCCTTGGAATACTGTATTGTTGCTACCCTTTATTCTGTTTTGTTTTGTTTTGTTTTGTTTTTCTTTAAATAAAATTATTTTTTAAAAAAGACACTGGGGTCAATATCCAGTGTTGCAAAAAAAACACAAAAAGATTAAAATTTAAGTGTAATCAGCCTACAAAACAAAGTAGTAGCCTTACAGGATGTACCTGCTGCAAAGGAGGCAGGGACAGCACTCCTTCATCCAAACTTGGTGGGTAAAAGATCAGCCATTTAAACTTTAGATTTCAAATTGTTCACCCTGAAGTAAAAGGCTACGGTGTCTGCTCAGTAATGTGACGCTGGGAGGGGTGTTATATATGTTTCGTCCAAACATCAAGGTGTTTTCAAACAAGATGATGTGAATTCCCACTACTCAAGGCCCTAGTTAGTTCTCACCATTCCATCTGCCTGACTATCACACAGAGAAAGCTGAAGGCTCAGGAATAGCTAACAGAATACATCAAGGGCCCACATCTGATACGCACAATCATCAGGAACATATTTATGATGAATAAGTGGGAAAATAGTGCTCTGAGAAGCAGTCAGCTGTATGAAATTATAAGAAGTATAGCATTATACATTGATAATACAGAGGATTAAAAAGTAGATAATCTTGGGGCAGCAAAAAGTATGAAGTAATCACTGACAACACCAAGGGGAAACAGAAATGATACTTAAAAGCTGAAAGAACTATAAAATATAGCAGTCAATTTTTCACTCTGGCTAAAACACAAAATATCAATTTTACCTCATAAAGAATTGTAAGCACACAGTATGGTGTTGTTAACTGTATGGCATTCTTACACAACAGATCTCTACGACTGCAACAGGCATAGTTGAAACTCTACCCATTAAAAAACTCCCCATTTCCCCTATGCGACACCAGTCTAAATCCAAAAGCCTGAAAGCTCCCTGGAGAATCACTGTCGTGAGTCTGCACTGGAAGGCTGAAGAATCTGGAGCCTGATATCCATAGATGCAGCACAAGTTGGATCCACTCAAGCAGAATGAAGCTTTTCAACGCTGACCAACTTCCCCTTCCCTTCGTGTTTACCCCATCCAGGCTACAAACCTACTGACTGGTACCACTCACGACCAGGGTGGCTCCTCCGCCACTCGGTTTTCCGGTCTCCATCAGTCAACTCTGGAAACACCCTACAGACACAAAAAGAAATGTGCTTCACTAATCCGCCAGGCATTTCTTCCTTCAGTCAAGTTGACATAGCACAGTTAAGAAACACAGAGTTAAATGGACATTTAAAAATATTAAATCTTTTAATCCAGGAACTATTCTATTTATTTGTATCTGCTTGTGTTACTTTATTTCAGCAATGTTTAGGAGTTTTTAGTATATGTATCTTTCACGTCCTTGATTAAATTTATTCCTAAATATTTCATTACTTTTATGCTATTGTAAATAAGATTATTTCCTTAATTTTTTGAATTATTTATGATTTGCTTAAAGAAACACAGCTGCTTTTTAAATATTGATTTGTATCCCATAATTTGCTAAATTTGTTTATTAGTCATAATATATTGGAGGGATTGTTAAGCTTCTTTATATATAAAATCATGTCATCTGTGAACGTAATAACTGTACTTCTTCAGTTTGAACTTTTTGAACTTAAGTGTCTTTTTTTTTTCAGGACACACTTAACTTTAGCCAGAACTTCCAGTCACTTGGAGAAGTTATAAGAATGGTCATCCTTGTCTTGTCACGATCTTAGAAGATCTTGTTGTTCACCACCGAGTACTGTGTTAGTTGTGGTCTTTTCATATATTGCTTCTATTATTCTAAATTAGTTGCCTCCCATTCGTAGTTTGTGACATGTTTGTATCATGAAAGATGTTGAATTTTAACAGTTACTTTTGTGCACCAAAGTTCTCTCTGCCCTTCATTCTGTTAATGTAGTATATTGCATTCACAAATTTTGATATGTTGAATCATCCTTGCATCCCACAGATAAATCCCACTTGGTTATGGTACATAATCCTTTTAATATACTATTGAATCCAATATGCAAATATTTTATTGAAAAAATTTGCATTAATATTCACCAGGAATGTTGGTTTATAATAGTGACCCTAAATTACAAAAGACATTAAACAATATTCAACTTCCTCTTTAAGAAGGCAAGAAAATACATTATTAATTCTAATAATAATTGCTTGAGAAGAGAGTAAAAATGACCAAGATGTAATGTGAATGTATACCAATTCTCCAAGATTAACATAGTTATTAAGTATCAAAATCCTATACTAATAGCAAAGGGTAAATTGTTTAATGTTCAGTATTAAAAGGAACATTGTCAGATCCATGGAAAGATCCTCATGTTAGATTAATATGATATAATCATCCGGGACTCTCAACATCAGAACGATTCACCCCTACAACTCTAGGAACGCCACAGAACCCAGGCTTATGAGATGTGTTTTAAACCTAATTTATGTCAGATTAAGACAGCTATGGATTATGATGTATCATCTTTCCTTGTGGAATACTCACAGCTCCTGACACAAAGTAGGACAGTGGTAAAAACTATCCCAAGAAATCTACCTGCTTTGCTCTTTGCCCTTTTGGAGCCCAGAGAGGTTTTGTGCACTTGTTTCAAAAGCATTAAAAAGAAATTACCATTACTACTTCCGCCTGAAATCACAGAATCAATTTTGAAATACAAAGAAAAGGATTTTTTTTTTTTTTTTTTTTGTTTTTTGGCTTTTGAAATGAATTCTTTCTTCCTCTCCTCACTTAACATTGTTTTTCTAATTTTCCTGTGTCTCTGTTGATGGTGTTTACTCTCCAGTTGCGAATGTAGCTTATGGTCTTTAAAGCTTTTAACCTTTCATCTCCAGTAATTCAAGTGAGTTTAAGAAACCTCTTTCACTTTCCTTATGTCTAAAAATTAATCTTTAATCAAATATTCTCTCAAATGGCCTAAGCATTTGTTACCTACGGTGTGCTCAGAATCGGAGAGGCCTTCCTGTGTTGTCTGTTTAGACATTTCAGAAGGCCTGCTGGTGGGAGGGAGGTTGTTTTTGTGTTTTTTTTCTTTCTCCTGTACATAGTGATATCTTTTCTTTCTCTCTTTCTCTTTCTTTCCCTTTATTTTCTTTATTTTCTTCTTTCTTTCTCTTCCTTCCTCCCCTTTTCCTTCCTTACCCTCTCCCCATTTTCCTTTTCCCAAAGGCATGTTAGGAGGTCAGAGAGACAATAACCTGTTAGATTTGGACTCTAAATGCTATAGTCATAAGGAAAAGGCATATTTCAAAAGTCATATTCTTGTTGCTTTTCTTTATTTTTGATTTGGTTGGCTTTTTACTTTTTAACCAATTCAATAGATTACACCTAATTTTGAAAGCCCACAAAGCCTGTTGTTTTCACCTGGCTATTCACATTTCTGATTCACCCAGATAATCTTTGCTACAATTTGTGGTGGAAATTTTAGATATGAAGTTATTTCTTTTCGCAGCAAACAACTTGAAAGCCTTGATTATCCCTTTAGCCTTCAAAAAATCCCAGCATGCCAAAATTGAATCCAATTTAAATTCCTTTGTGTGATAAATTCTTCAAGGATAAAATAATACAATCCTATTTCCAATGATATAGAAATTATAGAAATGTTTTTTTACCATGTATCTCATATTTTTTGAAAAGTCACTTCTCCAAAATTTTTTAGCACATTTGCTCAAATATAGCATCCTCGGATGTTTCTCTGAGGTTTTAATTATATCAATCTTTTTATAAAAGGATTTGAGGTAGAGCCTGGCACATTCCATTCACGTACTGCAGTGATTAATTCCTATTGCTGCTCAGTCACTTGTTACTTTATTTTTAGGGGCAAATTTATAGCAAGTCCTGGATCACATGTACAATGGTATTTGAAGTATCTGCAGCTGCTTACATAGCAGAAGTTCCAAGCTACATTCCTGTTGTGAATCATAGGTTTGTGAGGACAGTACCATGAGTAGCAAAAAAAACCGAATTAGTCTTATGGAAATGGGCATGCACTTACACGTACATAGACAAATCTCTAAAGGATTTCTAGCATGCAAAATTGGGAGCATCCTTTAAGAGTCTTATCAGGAAGATGTCACCTTCAGAGAATGCTATTTACACCTACTTGAGAATACTCTTGAATTATGAACCTTTGATAGTCCTAATTACATATACACATAGACATACATCTAAGTGTCACATAGACAAATGTGCATATGTGTACATGTCAAATAGATGATCTAATAGATTCTTCTCAGTTTTAAAATTCTGTGGTGCATTATTCTCTATCACATTCCATCATGGAACTGCCGTTGGGAAGTTTGTGTTGAACACATCCCAGTGAGGCGCTGCTGACAAGACGAAGGCAGAGTGTACCAGGGCTTTTCTAAAGTAATGACCATAATTTGCTTTGCATCCATTTTGACTCCACATTCAGTAACAGCATCCATCCAAAAAGGTCAGTCATTCAACCATGGAGTTAGATTGGCGGGCTTTCCTGGCTTTCCCGCATCCTGACTGCGCGGCCATGGACAAGTGTCCATCTCTCTAAGCTTCAGATTTCTCCTCTTGCTACTTTACTGGGTTGCTGTGTGGATGAAACAAAGCATGCACGTAAGAAGTGCTTAGGCCAGCGGGGGCTTTGGCTAATCGGTTAGTACATACATACTATTTTTGCAACTCTGAAGAAGAAGGAAAGAGGTACCTCACTTAGGTAGAGCTCTAGACTGAGTGGAGAGGAGGGCCACAATGGGAACAGGTGTGCTGTAGAAACGAACATGTGTCTTTTTAAGTAGTATCCAGCAGAACACTTAAAATTCCTCTGTGATGGTATGTTCTAGAAATCTGAAGACCCCTTGAACAAAACTGGGCTCCATCTCAAGAAGAAAAGGATAAGTGTCTCAAATGCAAGCTGACTAAAACAAAGAAGACAGTGCTTATGTACTCTTACTAGGATGATTCATTGCGTCTTGCCACAAAGCTAAATCCCCAGCCCCCAATTATTTTCTGCCACTATTCTTTTTTTTTTTTTTTTATTGGTAGTAGGGATTGAACTCACAACCACAAGCTTGCAAGGCCAGCGCTTATGTCACAAAGCTAATTCATTGCGTCTTGCATTCAGAAGTTATATAGGGCAACATGTATGTCTCCAAACAAAAAGTACCTCAAAATATAAAGACTCTTTAAAATTACTGTAAAATATGCTTATAACTTCACCTTATTAGATACAGTGTCAATTAACAATAATGTAAAGCCTGGGAGGATAAGGAGACCCTTTAGTTTGATCACAGATAGAGTCCAGTGATCCAGGGCATAGCATATACTCACTATATTTTCAGAGAACAAATGAATGGTGCCTGACATGATAGAACTAGTTAGGGCTTGAAAATTCATTAACGGGAGTCATCCTTACATGTCTGACATTTTGAACACTGGTTAGGAGAATGAGAGTAATGCAGATAGAGGCGTGGAAGGGATTACTTTTCAGGAATAGGAAATGGCATAAAATGAAAATGTATAATATGTTCCACAAAAGCATGGAATTTTCAGTTGAGTTAACATTGTCCTTTGCACGAACTATGAGTAGTTCTCAAAATAAGCATTTTTCTTCTTACACGATGTAAAAGAAAGAAGTCTGTATCCATAAGTCAATGAGCATACTTTTATTTTTCTAATTAAGTTCAGAATTCAACTAAAGTATGACATTTATTGTGAGACTGGAACCAAAGGAATAAGCAGGGAGTGGGGATAGATCCATCCAAGGTAGCTGCTCTCAATGGGAGAGATGCTGCCTTTCAGCCAACATCTGACTGTGTCTGGAGAACTTTTTGGTTAGCAGCACCAGCAGCATATGACTGGCATCTGAGCAAGAGAGGCTGTTAAATGTCTTCCGGCGAACAGGATCAGACCCCATAGCAAAGAGCTACCCAGTCCAAAGTGCCCATGATGCTGTGGCTGGGAAACCCTGTGCTAAGCAGAATCTGAGCAGTGGGCGCATTCAGTTTGGAGTCGGTGGATGTGTTACCTTCGTTTACAGTCACTGCCCCCCTTGGTAAGAAAGACTGCCTCTCCAGTCATTGTCCCTACTTACCCCTGTGGGGACACAAAGAGGCAGTAAGCCTGTCCACCCCACCAAAAAAAATTTTTTTTATCAATCATATTAGGAGAAAGACAAGATTACCTTTCCAGTCTTCCTCTACAAAATAATATTATAAAAATATGTTAGGGGAAGAAATGATTAAAAATTATGCAGTCGAAAATGTAGGAAAAGACTTAGGATAGAAGTGTCAGGCAGGTAATAAAAATAATCTGCTTACAGTTTCCATGCCTGCAGACTAGGACTCACAGACTAGCTGGGAATCTTCCTATGCTGTGCTCCTCCCCACACACAAGCTTAGCCTATGTCATTCCTAAATTTTGTGGTGTTTGTGATACTTGTCAGATTAAATTTTTTTCTCATTTCAAAGAATATATACGAAAAATTTTATAATTAATCTTATATTTTGAGTTTGTTTTTCTTGAAGACAGCTCCAAAGTTGTGTGTGGCCATGTACACCTATGATTCCAGTATTTTGGGGAGGCTGCCGCAGGAGAATCACTCATTTGAGCCCATCCTGGGCAATAGGTGACTCTTCATGACTATGTTTTAAAATAAATAAAAAACACTAGGGTTATAGCTTAGTGCAAATGCCCTAGATACTACTTAAAGGGGGCGGGGGGAGACGCCCAAAATGGCATCCACTTTAGACCTTACAAAATCACTAAGGGTCATACTACAGTTTGTGCTTCAAAAGAATTTGCAAGAAAATCATGGGAGCTTGTGTGAAATATATATGTAGTGCTTCCTTTCTATCCATGGGAGGGTGGTTATAGACCCACTTTACCTGCAGATACCAAAGCCCACCGATTCTCAAGTCCTTTATAGAAATGGCATAGTATTTGCATATAACTTATATACATCCCCCCATGTATATTAAATAAACTCTAGATTGCTTATAATACCTAGTACAATGCTATTTAAATGGTTGTATACCACGTTGTTTAGGGAGTGAGGGCAAGACATAGAAGCCTGGGGTTTGTACTGATTTAACTTTTCTTCGATTCTAATTTATTTTTGCTTCTTGCTTGGGTGGACCTATTAATGTAAAACTGCTAGTTACAGAGGACCGACCGGAACTGGTCTTCACTATGCTTTCACATCATGCTCACCTAGACCAGGTCATCTTCAACCTTAAACCCTTCCAGCTTTGGCCTGCCTGACACCAGTCACTGGTCCTGCCTGTCTAGTCCGTCCCACAAACCCAGCCCATGAACCTGCATGAGGTGCTACCGCGTCCGCACCATCCACCCATGAACAAAGACGGGTTAGGCTGAGAGACTGCTCCCTTGGTAGCCTGTGATTCCCGCAACCTGGCCTTGTGACGTGGGTCATAATCACCGTCCCTGCCTAAACACAGACTGCTGGAGCAGCACAGAACTGACCCTTGCTTTCGGTACCTACTCAGGTACGTGTCCTAGAGCAGGGTCAAGTTTACTGCACACTATTTACTTGCGGCATTTTTGTATATGTGTAAAACCATAAAAGTAAACGTAGTTGTAACCGTTTAGTCTCGCTAGACAGAGTGTCCTGCAGTTTCACACCTGCTATCAAACAGGCTGCTGTGTTTTACAGTTCAGCCTGTTAAACACACGGCCAGCTCAAGACCAGTGTGAGCTGCAGCCGAAGGAAGTGCAGAGCCTCCTGCTGGCTGGCCTTCCGGGCCAGTGCCCCTCAGGCCCCAGTGGGACCTCCCTGAGGCTGTCCTGCATTCCAGCTAGTGATGAGCCCACCACAGCTCAGCAGGCAGCACCTGGGCGCAGACCCAGGAGGGCTCCCGTGTGCAGATGGGCCAGGTGGGAGATGCCCAGGTACTGAGGGTGATGCTGGGGGAAAAGAGGAAATGAGTGAGAAGGGTCGTCGTCGTCGTCGGAAAGGACTGTCTCTATGCAGATAGTCAGGAAAAAGTGAAACCCACCACATAGCATTCCTTTTCAAAGCCACTTTGGCTGATTTCCACATTAAGGGAATATCTACCTCTGTGCACACATGCACCAATTATAGCTACAAGCACACACACACACATACATACACACAATCTCTTCGTTGCTGAAGGCTAAATTTGAGCTACCAGCTGTAACATGAAAGAGCAATTAGTAGATTCATGATTTCTTGCATTAACCCTTTCATTCCAGAAGCTGCTTATTTGTTTGGCTAATAGATTTAGGCCATGATTACAGGGTATTGATGGGCATTAATAGGTTTGTAGATTTTACAAGTAAGTTTGAATTTGAATTTCGCAAGCCCTGAGTGAAAGGAAATTCAAAGCAGCCAACGTTTTCAAACACTAACACATGCAATAAAGGCCCAAGGCTGTACTTAGATTAACCAATGATAATTAGCTGTTATAATTCAATCATAAATAGAAAGTGAGTTCATTACTTCCATAGTTGTGTAACTCAACTACTCACATTAATTTTTTCAACATGTTTCTAACAGATAACAGAATTTTAAATGTTTGAAATTATAAAAAAGTGATCCTTGCGAACACTGAAAATACAAACCCAGTTTTTTTGTTTTTCATATGTTTTGTTTTTTCTGAAAGAATCAGACAGGGAGGAGAATGTTTACTTGTTTTTGTTTTTAAAACCCAGTTCTTGACCTGGCTAGCAAAAGCTTCTTTTTAGTGATGTATTTCTCCCTAAAATTGACCCTCTGAAAATCTTGAATTTCTGAACCATGCAGTAATGTACATTTATTATGCAGGATCAATGAAACTGACACAAAATTGCAATAACAGGAGAGAATATAGTTTACTGTCTTCTAGTTTCATTGTTGCTTTACCTAACCCTCTTTCAATCTGACATTTTAACAATGCAAAAAATATAGATTATAGTGGCTTAACTGAAACATCAAATGTTCTTCCAACCAATCCCCTGAGAATTAAGCCATTTAATTTTAGTGCACAAAAAATGATAAATTACTTAGGATTATGCCTCAAAGAGGTAAACACAGTTCATATGAGTTGCAAAATGACTGTGAAAGAGCAAATCTGAACTAAAAATATGAAGAAATCCTTGGTCATTGCACTTCTTTATAGGTTAGAAAAGTCACTTATGCCCAAATATCCATTTCAAACCTCCAACTGGAGATGGCGAATCAATTCATGTCAAAGCAGGGTGAAATTTGAGTTTTAAAACAATCAAATTATTCCAATGATTTGGTCAAAGGTTACCAGTTGGATACATTGAATATCTATGTTAAATATTATTCATCTCATGACAGGGAACAACTTTAATCTCAGTTTATTATATATGAACTACTGTAGCCAAGGACCAAAGGTATAAGAATCCCAAGGCCAAAAGCAATTCTACTGCACAGGCATGGTGAGCTATTACTTTGATAGGCTTTGTAGGCAAATATAATAAAATTCAAACATCCTCTTGTGTTCAGCTCACTTCATGCCACTCTCAGGACCAGCAGGGATATTCTGTGCATGGAACAAATGACTAGTGTTTTGAAAGTCTCGATGTAAAATGTAAAATATGCATTATTGCCTTTAGTAAATCCACTCCAAAGCCCAGGATTATATTATTTTATTACTGTAATGTACAAATTTTTTTTTTAAAAATCCCACTCAATTTCAGCAGTGCTCATGTTTGCATTTGGATACAGGCTTCCTCTCCACAAGCTGCCAGCCCCGTGGGAAGAGTCATGTCCCAAATGTACAAGCCTTCTCAATATGCGCATTTCACCAGCCCTGCTCTCATAGGCTCACGTCAGCCCAAAATATTTGTTGTTTCTCTAAAAGATTATTCTTATGGCATGTAGAATATAATTCACTTCAAGCTAATGATTTGCTAGACAGCATTATTTTGTAACTCAAGGGACACTAAATCTCCGGTTTTAAAAAATGCCAAGAAATCTGATGGTGTAACATTCACAGAAAGTGGCGTTAGGCTACATGCTTTCCTTTTAATCTTCCTCATAGTTCGCGGTCTGACAAATTTTTTAGTTTATTAGACTATTCCTTTAATTTTCCCGCAAGCAAGTTATAAAATAATTGCTCTGATCGATCATTCAACACCCATATAATGCTTTATACATTCGAAGTGTTTTACAATCATCTATTTTACAAAGTACATTTTTCTGTATGTCAAGTTTTCTCATGTCTTATGTTAGCTGAAGAACTATGTTCCACATGGCCATATTAAGAGGGGTCATATCGATTTCAAGAACAAAGGTTGCTCTTTAGTCAATATGAGTACCCACTATGTGTTTGCGTCTTCTTGACTTTTGTGCAGTCTAAACATGCTGACCTTATTTTATTAGGAGCCAAGAAAAGTATCTTTTGAGAGTGTGACACATTCAGTTCGTGGGGCACCGTGAATAGGATCTGAGCTCTATCCCCACTCAAGTACTCAAGTTTCAGGGTGAACCACTACACCTCTTTCAGCAAGAAATGGGCCAGCTATTATCAAAGCATGAAAGAAACCCAAAGGACTATCAATACGCAGACAGGTGTCTACAGAGACATTCTGACATTTCCAGCTGGCTTGTGTTGTATACAATCATGTACCACATAACTTGTACAGTAAGGTCAACAACAAATCGCGTGTCCAGTGATGGTCCCGTAAGATTATACCACCTAGTGGTATAGCTGCATCCTCAGTCTGAGTAGGTACTGACTATGATGTTTGTAAAATAATGATGTTATCTAAGAGCACATGTCTCACAAGATACCCTTTTCATTAAGCAAGATGGGACTGGTATATAGAAATGTCAGTACCTCTTCTTTTTTGCTCCAAAAGTAAAATTTACTAATCCTTTCATCAAAAAACGACTTGCTGGTAACGAACTCCTTCTCACTACTTCTCCTACCAGAAAGTCGTCATGGCCATCTCTGCCCACGTAAGTCTGTGCCTTCTCCTCTGCTCAGAGCTGACATCTCTTCCCTATCAGACCCACCCACGTGAGTGAAGGCGGACATGCTTGTCCCCTTTGACCTGGCCAAACCTCCAAACTGCACTGTGGACAGTGCATAGGGACACAACCAGGGAGGCTGTGGGATGTCACTGTCCCTCGCAGCACAACAAAAGGCCCTTAGGTGTTTACAAGTGTCCCTGAACCTGCTGTCTCTCTCCTGTTCACCCCCCTGCCAGACTCCTCTCCATTCCCATTGTTGCCCATTCCTTGAATCTAGACGGTCTACGCCCCCTGCCCTGGTCATTGAAAAAATTTGACACCCCTTATCTGTAACAGAAACAAAGGTTCTGCTTCTAAATTCTTCATGTATCTAAAAAAAAAAAAATCAAGTACTACCTCCAGCCTGAGCTAAAAAGTCAGGAAACTTTTTCTGTTAATTGGGTTGGAAGATGTGTATCCTCAGATCACAAACCAGCAGGAACATGGAGATTCCAGAGAGCTACAAGTGATTTCCTTGCTAGAAATGTCAAGCAAGAAGCAGTCAGCATGCCTCACCAAGGGGAGTCATTGTATTTTTCTTGGAAAAAGTGTGTTCTATTGTCACATTGAGGCAAAGCTGATCTGTTCTGTTAACCTGATCTCATCTATTTCAGTAAAATGAGCCTCTCCTTTCCCCTTCAACCCTCCCAACGTTCATTGTGGAAGATAACAAGTTGGTAAGTAGTAGTAGTGGACAGGTCTTTTTTTCCTTCTTAGAATCCTGTTTTTGTTTTGTTTTGTTTTTCCTGTTTCCCTTGCTCAATCCATGGTTCTTGTTGGGTGGATTAATCAACTGAATGGATCCTTGCTGTAACAATAATTGATCCAGTGGGCCTCTCTCTCTCTCTCTCTCTCTCTCTCTCTCTCTCTCTTTCTCTCCTTCCTCTCTCTCTCCCCTCCCCTTTCTACTCCTCCCCTTTTTTCCTCTCTTTTTCTTCTCCAGATTTTAGAGACAAAGAATACTTAAACCTAAACAGTCAGACTCCCAGTTTCCAAACAAACAGCAGGTTACGCTGGGGATGATGCCAGAAAGAGAGTCTGCAATGAAAGTGCAGGTAGAAGATGGAGGCAAAGGACAAACAGTTAGACACTTAATAACTGTTCCACTCTAGCACCAGCCACCAAGAAGCCAAAGTGCCCTTTTCTGCAATGCCTAGGCTGAGTTTCAGTTCTGAGGCCTGACAAACTTATTCCTGGGAAGGATCATAGACAAACGCTGATAGTGCCAACTGTGAGGCTTGTGTTTTGTGCTTTATCTGTATGTCTTTTTTAAAAAAGATTGTATTTCACATGCATTATATAAGAAGACCTTACATAAAAATGATTGAGCCAGATGGCAAGAACTTACAGATAAGATTCAATGAAGCCCTCGCCCTTCCAGACCTCGTCTTCCAGGATGGACACGCCATGGTCCCTGGTGCAAGCTGCTCCCATCGCACTTGTCACGTGTAATTCTAGCAGCTGTGCACTTGCCTGCCTCGTCTCTAGACAACAGGTTCCTACGACAGTGGCCAGGTCTTACTCAACTTTGTGATTCCGAAACTCAGCCCTCTAACCTGACTCAGCAGTTAGTGCTCATGAGGGATTGTTGACTCTCTGCCTTAAGGATTCTAGATATTCATAACATCTTCAGAAAAACAAGAAGCACTGAGAGAAAGGCATGTGCACCTTTCACAGCCAAATAGCATCATTGCTTAATCCACCGTAACTGACACTTCTAGTGCTTCCAAGAAATAGAATGATGGAGAAAATCTCATGAGAAGATTTGCTATTTCTTCACAGTGCTATGTATAGAGCAGCACTATCCCGTAGAAATATAATGCGAGCCGTATCTGTAATTTTACAGATGTGAAGTTTGGCAAAAGCAATCACTTGAGCTAAAGCCAACCTTGCTTCCGTAATTTTAAATGCTCTAGCAGCCATATGAAGGAAAGTAAAGGAAAACAGTGAAATTAAGTTTAGTAGCAGATTATGCTTAACCTAATCTATTCAAATATTCTCATTTCAATATGTAATTATGAAAAATATCATCAGCTCTTTTATCTCCGTTTGTACGAGGCCCTTGAAACTGAGGTGTGCATTTCACTCTCACAGCACACCTGGGTTCCCGCTAGACACAGTTCTCCACACTTGTGACCAGTGACGCCATACTAGGCAGCACCAACCTATAAAATTCAAACGCTCAGACAACAGAGCGCTGCCCTGCAGTGACCCCAGGTGACTGCCCCGAGAGACTCGCTGCTGTCCAGAGTCACATCTCCCACATGCTTTTTATCCTCTCTCCAGCACAGAGGTGGAGACGCGGATAACCGGCCAGCACTCTATGGGATGCAGCGCAAACCCCGCTCCCGAGAGCAGAGCACAGCTCAGAGCGGGGCTTTGCCACGGAGCTTGAGGTCGAACCTCCGACCTTTTCCACAGAACCTGATCTCATCCACATACCAGCCAGCCTCTATCCTTAACCGGCATATTTTTTCAAAAGTAAATTCTAAAAAATACAAGCAAATTATAATCTCCCGAGCCAGAATGATGAGAAATCAACAAAAAAGATGCACCATCAATAGTTCTGGACATCTCTTCCCAAAAGTGACAATTAGCCTTGGGAGGCAAAGTCCCTCCTAAGAAAGTTGCTCTGAAAGTAAGGTGATTTCCTAATCAAAGGGAAGAATGCAGCTTACTTGGCAAAAACCTCTGTATTTTCACAGGATGCCACAGGATTGGAGTAAGAAGGAGAAGCCACGCCCCCAAGTCTCTGCAAAGGATTGCTGGCATGAAGGCCACATCCACACAATCAGAGAAATCTGATTTTTAAAAAATCTCCATGCTAAGGCTACAGGCCTAGTTGGAAGATTCCCAGAGGCCCCATGTGTCCAAAAATCATTCACACTGTGATGGGCTCAGTTTTTACAGATGAAGGAAGCAGATCTGCCACCTGATTTCCTCTGAGCACTCAGTCCTCGTGTCTGCAAAAACAGAGCAATCAGAACCACAGGTCAGGCCTGGACCTTATTCTGGTAAATAGTCCCAAGCCCGGATCTCACGGGTAACAGGAGACTTTCACAAAGGGACGAGATGCAGAAATCCTATCCCGACTGTCTCGCTCTCCAGTGGATTCCAGCACGGTTGACTGGGAAGCGGGGGGAGAAGGAATGAGAGAGAGATGTTGATGCTGATGTTTCTCATCAAGCCTGGGCTCACAGCTCTGGGCCGAGTCCTGAGGGCTCAGCTGCTCATTTCCTCTGGCCACCCGCACGATCATATTTAAATCATTTCGAATTGATGAGAATATGTTTTGCTTTTTTGTTAAAGACCTCTAGAGAAAGAGATAACATTCCCTCAGTGAATCATTCCCTGGTTAAACAACTCTCCAAAATATGGCCCTTCGCTCTCTGAGATGTGGCTACTTCCGGTCCTCCTTGCTCTCCACGCAGTCACTGAGTTCCTGTCTGGTGCGAGGCTGGCTTGAGGGAACAGCGAGAACAAGAAGGCAACCTCTGGGGTACAAATGCTTGTGGCTCAGTGGAGAAGATAAGCCTCCTCCACGAACAATAGCAATCCAGGGGAGAGGTGCAACGAGGAAGCCAGTCACATGCAGGGCCGGTTCACAGAAGGAACGCTTTGTCCTTAGGAAGAAGGGACAGCAGCTGGCCTCCATCTCACTTGTTTGCCCGGGGTAATCTCTCTCTTCCTCATCTTCTATTTGCTCTTCACATTGTTTCTGAAGGCTGTCAATATTGTGAGACATATGGAAGACACCGTCTGTGGTAGGCGCTGTGATAGCAGAGTGTTCTCAGCCTCGGTTATTGAATGTCTCGTACACGGACTGGGGCGAGCGTGGCGAGTGAACACCAGCCAGCTGCCAGGGGCCACCCTACCTGTTCCGAGCTTCCCTCGCCCTTTTGCCTCTTATATCCCACCTGCTACACTAAAACCAGGAGCAGAGATTAAAACAGAAATTAAATAGTGCGCATTCGAGATCACTTGATGCTAAATAACATCTCCCTTCCCTCCCATTATGTGTGTCTTTCTCTGACCTCACAGGGGTGGCCACTGGTCACATCATGTTGTTCTGTGATCTGACGTGCTGGTCTTGTCTCCCTGGTCAGTAAGTCATTGTTTCTCATCCTTTTCTGTCATCCTTGCTGCCAGCTGTCATGCTATGCGGATCTTAATGTAAGTATTATATTGTTAGAAGAAATAAGATCCTGAGAAATTAAGGGACTTTTCCAGGATCACACAGCTACATGTGATCGAGCAGGACTTTGAACTCAGCTTCTCCACATCTCCTCTTCCTGCCACTGTGGGGTGTTTCCTGTGTGCCTGGCAGACTTGCCTAGCTTCACTGTGAACCCCAGGCTGTTCCAGGGTAGGTTTTTGGAGCCCCAGCTTCATGCTGTTTCACTTACCCTAACACGTCTTTTCTCCATTGCCCTTTCAGCTGACTGTGCGTGTGCGTTTGCGTGTGTGTGTGTGTGTGCACGCATGTATTACATGGCGGGGCCAGAGGGGTGGCTGCGTGCTGAGGGGAATGGATTCATGCCAAGAACAAAATCAGCAGCTTTAGAGAGTGATGGGGAGAAAAACCTAGAAAGCTAAACACAAACACCAGTTCAAGCATAAACCTAGAGCTCGTAGGTATCCTGAGTATCTATGTGTTACTTTCTGTCTCGCCTGAAAAACCACAACAGAGAAGCAGGTTCCATTTCAGCAGAAACAGTGCAGTGCATCAACCCCTAGCAGAGGAGAAACCACCTGAGTCTGCCTCCCAGCAGATGGACACAGACTCTGTACGTGAGGAGGACCAGATTCTGGGCCCGTTGAAGCCTCAGACCCAGGGTCACAGTTGATGAGGAGCTGGAAAGATGGGCACCGTGCATGACTTGTCATTCCCGGGCAGGGACCGCTGCCCAGGCCTGCTGTAGGAGCCCCAGGCAGCCCTGCAGTGGTGGGTGCTAGCTAGGGAGCGTCCCACACAGGAAAGACTAGATGGGAGGCGTTACTAACGCCTGCTGCTGAGTCTAAACGATGACCACTAAGAAGATCATGACCCCTTACACGCTAGCTGGAAAAAATGAGGCGCCTCCTTGAAAATAAAGTCTAAAAAAGAAATTAATAATAATCTGGAACTAAAACTTCAGGTTAATGATATCGGGAAATGGAAGAAATGTGTTAATTTCTCAGAAATTCAGCCCAAGGAGAATTCCAAATTCACTCATTCTTAATATTAACATAGAAATTATATATAGTCATAGAAATATTTACATAGAAATTATATATTCATAGTATATGTATAAATATATATAATTAAGTTGACTCAACCCATACAAACTACAAATGGAATGTATAATTTTGAGTCACTAGTTAGAGTGGGAAAGGAACAAAATTTGATGATAAACTGGTTAAAATGCTGACAATGCTGGGCAGAGCAGCTTATGATTATAGTCCCATCTACTTGGGAGGCTGAGGCAGGACAATCACAAACACAAAGCTAGCCTAGACAATTTAACAAGAACTTGTCTCAAAATTTTAAACATGAAAACAATGCATGATAAAAAAAATTCCTTTTCAAAAGCTGATCTGGTACTTTCACCTTTACCTTATATTCCTTTGTATTAAATTTGACAACTTATGTAGCCTTCATAACATTTATGGGATTGTTTATGTAAGGTAAGTACATTATTAAAATATGTTTAAGGAAATGAAATGAGAAAGAGATTTAAAATAATGAGGAGAAGTTTATTCCAAAGAAGATCTGGTTCCTCTGTCTTAATTCATGTACCTTGGAAAGAAGGGTAAGAGGTCTGTGACAGAGTGCTTCGTGCCTTCCTTGGGAATATACCTAGGAGACACATGAGGAGAAAGTTGGGATCCCAGAGATAATCTGGTAGAAGATTGCACTTGATGAGATAATTAACCTTTTGGTATAAGGGACAACAACATTTAACCGGGCATGGTGGCTCACATCTGCAATCCCCGCCCTTTGGGCGGCTGAGGCAAGAGGATGTTGAATTGGAACCCGGCCTGGACTTAGCCCTGAAGCAAGAACACATCGTAAGATAAAACTTTTAAGAGGCGTTGAGGCTGAAGCTCAGCATGAAGGCTGGTGTCCAGTCTCCAGTACAACAAAAGGAAACAGAACGTGAACGAACATAGTTGAGTGCAGGGAGATGAAGGAGCAGCGGAGAGCAGAGGGGAACACGGATAATCCCTGACTTACAATGGTTCAACTTTGTGACGGCGTGTAAGTAACACATATTCAGTAGACACTATACTCCAAAGTTTGAATGAGGCTAACAGCATATGGCAAGATACCCTCTAGTGCTACTAAGTCAGCCCGATGATCACAGGACACAAACAACGCTCTACAGTGCGCTGTGTTACACAGCTACAGTACTAACTGCCTTAGGTGTGTTAACAAGTCTTAGCTGCATTTCTAGTTACAGTTTCCAACTGTCACCCATCCTCAACGGAGAGGTTACAAAGAAGGTTACAAAGAAGGAAAATTGATGGTGAGAGGCTCCCAGGGACCAAAAGTTTTTGAAACTGGTACTATATATTTAATTTTAATGATGCTATAATTTGAACTCCTTCTACTTAAACCGCATCACCCCTATAACTTCTGTGAGCATCTGCTGTCCATGCAACTGTGGAATATGGATAAGGGCAAGGACCAGGGCCAGAAGGGGCTGGGAGAAAGGAAGCTGCCCCTTGCCACAGTTTCCTAAGATACTCAAAAAACAGAGCTTGCACTTCTCATGGGACTGGGGCTAAGTGCACCCTGCGCAGGAAGGTACAGCCTATGTGCCATTTTGGATACCTAATGAATGGTTATTTCTCATCAGGATAGCTGGAGCTCAAACTTCGAAGTGCAAAATCTGTACTTTAAAGCTTTATCTGTAACAGGGGCAGAATTAATGTTACCAAGTAAAAAGTGATGGCTTAACACATTTTTAGTTTTAAAAAGACATTATAAATACCACTGTATGAGTCTATATAAAAAAAATAAACATACAGGGCCAGAGATTTAGCTTAGTGGCACAAGCTCCTCCCTGGCAAGTATGAGGTCATGAGTTTAATCCCTGGTACCAATAAATAAATAAATAAATATTTAACAAATAAACATACAAAGGAAAACAGAGAATTATAGTTTTCTAAATAACTAGAAAGTAATGAGCCCACAACCCAGAAAATCAAAAAGACATTAATGCTAAAAAATTCAAGTTAGAATATGAAATAGAAATATTACCCTCCAAAGGAAATAGGTCTGAACCAAGCACTGTAAATCTAAGACATTGTTGGAAGCAATGTAAATATTAGATGAAGAGAATACAGGAAAGTATGTAAGGATTACACCTGATGGTGGCTTATTTTAATATTTCCTGGGAAAGGAAATAAATGACTCAAAATTTTAGGAATGTTTGGTTACTGACTTATCAAAGCCAAATGTGATCCATCCAGTAAAGACAGAAAACAAAACATTGAGAAAGATCATAGACAATAGATTCTGAAATCAGAACAGGCCTGGAAAGTCTTGAACCACAAAGGGATCAAGAGAAAACAAAACGGAAGAAGGAAAAGAAAACAGTAAGAAGAGTCCTTCCTGATGATTCAAGTCCATTAGTAACCACTTCAAGACTCCAAGTTCTATTGAGCAAGAAAATGTTTCCACCTCCACCGCCCAAAACTCCAGAGTTCTTCCTTGCCATTGGTGCATAGTGGGCCAGATTATCACCAAGACAGAGGCTCCGAGTGATTCCTGTATGAATTCCGCCCTACCTGTTACCCCACAAGACTGGAGAGGAAACCCCCTTTTGTTTCTCGAAGAGCACACTGTCACCATCACAGCCTGGCCACCTGTGTTTCCTCCTTTCCACGCCACCGCCGAACATACGCATCGCACGCATCAGGCTCAGCTGTGGTCCAAACGTGCTCAGCCCAGGTTTTTCCTTCACTGCTGCATCAAGTTCAGCATGGAGCATCCGTGAAGACTTGATGAAGCCTGATAAATAGCTTTTTTAATGTCTAGGATATTCTAAATCATTATTTCCGTCTGCTTGAGATCAGGAGACCAAACAAAATCACCTGCTTGCTCTGGGTCATACTTAAAAATATTGCCTTTCTGGGCCGTGATTCCTTCGTTTATCGTAGGAAGCCTGAGGAGTGGCCGCTGATGCTAGCTTCGAGCCCTGCTTTGTGGGACTGCCTCCTCCCATGAACACAGTCTTCTGTGCAGACATAATCCTCCAGCTCCCCATCTCCAGGAAGAAGCAGGAGAGGAGAAAGGGAACCTTAGCGAATCCGGACTCTGCCAGTTTCCTCCACCTTTGCTTTTCCCTCCTGCTTTGTTCTGCTCTCTGAACTGGCATCTGAGCTTCCTGGTCCTGCTTCTCTTATCCTTTCAGTGATTCTCCCATCTGAGACCTGAAAGAGGCCACGGGAAAGTTTATGGGCAGGGAAGCAGATGCCCCAGATGTGCTGTACGGATCGATCATCTCAAGGAACTGGAAGCCAAGCATAAGAGCCTCCTGGAAAAGAAAACCTCCCCTGCCAGATGTCCCTCCAAAGTGTTTAAGGACCTGGTCCTGCCCCTCTGTATGGAAAGTGCAGTGTTCACGAGCATTTCCAAAGGATTCTCACCGAAGACTTCAAACCTCTCAAAATGCCTCCCATCCCTAGATCCCAAGCCAGCCAACTGCTATTATTTCCAATGACTGTTTATAACTTCAACTCTGGCTAGAGGAAAGGGAAAGCTTTCCTTAAATATGCTGCTGTTATCCAGGGAACTTGGTTTTCCACACGTACTCATATTTGCCTTTGCCGAAGTATCTATTAAAGGCCTGCTGGAGCTTAGTCAGGAGGTAGACACTAAGGATTAGCTGGAAATGTTCTAAGATATTCATACATTCATGAGACCTGAGCCTTTTAAATGACAGGACTACAGGTGGTAATAGAAGCAATATCACTTTGTAAGTCATTCGGGTCAAT
Organism: Dolichotis patagonum; assembly: GCA_004027295.1. Classification (NCBI taxonomy): domain Eukaryota; kingdom Metazoa; phylum Chordata; class Mammalia; order Rodentia; family Caviidae; genus Dolichotis; species Dolichotis patagonum. The sequence goes on from PVJX010008113.1 coordinate 21,664, forward strand.
ACTGTACCATACTCTGGTGACATCCCTAATGAGTTGCAACGAAGCCATTCCCAATGGCCATTTATTGGTCCCAGTGGAGGCTAATGACTTCTTAAAATAGAAGACTATACTGAAGCAGAGACAGGAATATTGCTGATTGCATAACTGTCTTATGCAATGTGAAATCTTGGAATTTCAGCCTCTTCATTTGACTCCTTTCCTGCCGTTTCTACTGAAAAGCTGGAAGAAATGAGCCTCCATTCCTCATTACAAGTTGATTTTACGTTAACACATGGAGATAGCGCTCAGTTATCTCAAGCACTGATACTCACTTGATGTTTTTCCTTTGTGAAAAAGACAACAAAACCCTATCTAGAGACAAGAATGGCACTGTGATAGGTACAACACTAGGATAGTCAGATGCTCCCTGCAGGCAATCATTTCCCTTTCAAAGCAAAGCAGAAGCATTGCTGCTAAGGGACGCTAAAGCCAGATGTGACTTTCGATGTCAATCTGCTGCGTAATATCCCCCAATCTAGGCAAACTTTACAACAGGAGAGAATTTTAAACAAAAAGCCAAAACTACTCAGAGAACTCCAGAGCCTTCTCCTCAAAACTAATCAAACCATATTGTGCTCTTAATTATTTCTATTGTATCTTTAGACCAAAGAATCATAGGAGGCTTTGGCTTTGGCTTTGCCAATTTGCATTAGGATTTTGATGCATGGTCTTCGGTTGCTTTTAATAAAATCATGCTACTCCTTTTGAGAAATATGTGCCATGAAACAAGTATTTCATCATGTTTTTGTTTTCTAAAATTTAAGTCTGCTTCAGGATTCTCATTGTTCGTACCCTTGGAATAAATTACTACAATCAGACCACATAGGGAGAAAAGTTAGCTTCTGATTACAAAAGGAATCAGTCCAAGAGGTAAAGTATTAATCAGTGTTACTTTTTAACAATCTCATTGTTTCCTCATTAGAATGCATACTCCCCTCAGGTCGTATTAAGACATTTTCATCAGTCATTTACTCCTTGGACATTGGTTTTCTGCTAGAATACAAGTCCCCTGAGTTAACACGAGTGGTTAACCTTACCCCATCTCCAGTGAGCCCCTGATGGCTTTATCTGGTTATTATAGTATGTCCTTGTCAAGACATTCAGGCCTTTGGCTTTGGTCTTATTTTTCCTGCAGGTGTCAAAAATGCAAAACCACAATTTATAAAACACAAGATGACAGACTCCCATTTGCACTGGTTGTGAAATACCAGAAGGTAACTTTATTTAAAATATCACAACCATCTCTCCAAACTCACTGCATGAGTTCCAGGGTGGTCCGAAGAGTGGATTCAAAAAATAAATGCCACTGCAGCGGCTTACAGTTCCTAAGGCCAAGCATCCAGATGTGTCAATAATCTGTGCCAATTAGAAACAGATGGAAGCCCTTGTCGAAAAATAAATATAATAGAATTATTTCCTTTTGCCTCTTTATTCTTTCACACACTTGAATTTATTCCTTCCACATTTTTTGAGTTGATTCAGTTTTAAAAACAAAAAAAAATTTTTTTTTCCTATTTTTCACACAGAGCTTTAACTACATATAAAGTGCTCCCATCGAAAGAAAAGAACAGTGAATTTTGTGCTTTGTTTCATGCTCATTGGAGCCAGTCCAAGCACAGAGAGTCTCCGCTGTTGGGTGATGATCCACAGTCCTGCCGGCCCTCCTGGGCTGCCTGCTGCATCCCCGTCAGGAGCTGCAGGACCGGCCATCGTGAGACCTACTGTGTTCCCACAAGGTTAGCCCAGGTGCAACGCTTCCAACATGGTGAAACTCGACACTGACAACTTCTACTGACTTTCACTTGATGTGCTCACAGCACTGTTTAGAAAAGTTTTTGGATTATTTGTTTAACATCATTTTAGAGGAAAGCGTGCTTCTTTTTAAAGCCTATCAGTGCAAATCAGGCTGGGGTGAAGACCATGTGTGTATTACAGAGTCTTGTGAGAAGAGATAAACGGCTGTCGGTAGACAGAGGATTGCAGGGTGGAGATTTGGGTTTGCATATCCTTACAGCTCAGGGACCACAACCAAGTGCAGCAAGTTGTTTATTACCCCAGTGACATGGCTTAGAAAAACTGTAGTGACTTCAGAGCTCTGATATTCTGGAAGCCCTGGAGTCACTTGTCCCGGTCATGATGTGATCCACGGATGCAGATTCTGCTGTACAAGTGCCTCTGAAAAGAGCTTTAAAGAAAAAGGCCAACCTCACATTTCCCTTCTCACTCTCAAACACCAATCAATAATAATCGTAATAGTAATAAGCGTCTTGCTGGAAGGATGGCCCTACAGAGGAGACGCGGTTGGTCAGTGTTTGTATTCAGTTCCTCTGCGGTCGCTGAAGTTTCTGTGGCTGTTGGCCCCAATAGCCTAGCCACACCTAGGTGCAGGACAGCATTATGGCATTGATGATGTAGTGTCCAGGGCTAAACTGTGTTAACCAAAAACCAACATTTACATTTTTATGTCCGAAAAATTTGACCATAGCTTTAAAAGTAAAATGAGCAAGATGTGCCTCCAGGGCTGTTAATCTACCCTTTTACACTACTATGACATAAAACTGCACGATCTTACCCACCATACATTCTCTTCAATTTCCTCGTGAGCAGAACTCCTGGGGAAAGGAGGAAGGTACCTGAATTAGAAAATACTTTTCTTAGCCCATTTGACGATAGACGTTACGTGGCAGAGCTTTAGGAAAAACCCTTCAGAGAAGACTGCACTGACCAGATTCTCTCTGCTCATTTCCTCTATCTCTGCCTGTGTCGTGGATGTAACTGCTGGAGCTCCAACAACCATTTTGTAATCCTGAGGATAAAAGGAGAGCTTGGTCCCTGGTGACAATAGAGAGCAATGATTAAACAACCAGCTTGCCTCCATCTAGACTTGCTGATGTAAACATAAACCTTCTTCTTGTGGAGGGCACTATTTAATAGTTTGGGCCAGCAGCTACCAAATGCATTCCTGATATACTCCCTGAGAAGTTTTTGTCCAAGCCCTGCCTGGCTTGTACTCTTTGTACACTTACTAGACAGTCTGTCGATTACTTCTACCTCTGAAAAATGATTGTGTTTCTTCTCTATGCCTCCAGCCTCATCTCTTCCAACCTCAGTTAGTGCAGTTTATCACTTCACTAATCTAATTATTTTATGTGGATTCTTGGGCTGATGGAAGAGACCATAATAGAGATTAAATAAAAAGTAAAACTATAGACATAATTGTATAAAACCATTGATAACAAGATACATTTTGGGGGTAAGTTTTTAAAAATATTTCATGAAGATTATTTAACTGGAACGAGATTGAGTTACTACAGCTAGTTAAAAAGTTGGTTATCATCAATTCCTTCCAGGACCAAAGCTCAGCAAATTAAAAGGAGTTTGGAATCATTCCTCTAAACCATAGGCTTCTGCTTGCAAACACTCCTCCCCATTCCTTCCCGAGGTGGTTTCTGCACTTCCCTGTGTATTGTCACCACGTTGTCACCAAGTGGGGTGAAAGGCACACACAAACGTGTGCGACCGTCTCAGCCAAGCTGCAGCTGCTCCTGAGGCTGTGCGCGCTGACCCCGTCTGCAAGGGCAGCCGCAGAAGCTGCGCTTCTCCTGAGATGATTCTGCTCTCTTGCTTTCAAAGAAAATGCACACCTAGTTTTTGTACCTGATTTTGCTGTGAAGAGCAGAGGGATCTCCCTCCTTGGGGCTGTTCTGGTTCATCTGGCCTGATTAACGCTTAACCCAAACCGAGGACTGGGCTCCAAATGTTACTTTTCTATCCCTCTTGCAATTCTGCAGACTGGATTTCAGCCTTTAAAAATCCTCTCTTGGCTTCCCCCATTAGGAATGAATTATCCAGGGAGGCAAAGATGGAGGAAGGGAATGGGGAAAAGCAAGGGGGAAAACTCCATCTGACAAACAAATTTGTGACTACTGAGTCAGAGGGACTGCATCCAAAAGTAGTGACTCACTGCACCAAGGAACACTGTCTTGCCTAATAAGCAAAGGCAAGTGGCCAAACACACACCTGCCCACAGGTGAGGAATTCAGTTATCCTGGCACCGCAGATGGCGTGGATCCAGCTCGCAGACCCACACCCTCGACTCTGCACGCTTCCACCGCAGCATTCGCCAGGAAATTCCCATCCTGCTCCACCTCTCACCTGTCATCTCCGAAAGACAAGAGGAAGGCACCGTGTTCAGGGAAGCTGGAAGCTGATGCTTCATAAAAATCAGCTCAAAGAGCCTCCATGTTTTCAGCCAGTGTTTTTGATCTACAGCTCTGTTGGTTGCAACTTCACTATTTCTTTTAGAAGATTTACCTCCACCAAGTGTGTTCTGATACTTTCAGGCATTTTAATACATCAAGAGAAGTATTTGCGTATAATTATCAATGTTATTTCAGTTTCAATTTAGCCTCATGAAAAAGCTGAACCATATGCACCATCTTAACCTCTGCCATTACTGACGCCTCTCAGATTTCTGCCTCCTCCCCCAAATCACGGACACGCAGAAAGAGTGACGCAGCAATGCACAAGTTCCAGGGCCAGCTCCACTATTAATTCACTATGTGACTTTGAGTGAATAACTTCATCTCTCTCTTCCATAAGATGGGAATAAGACCATATTTCATTTGCTCTGAGAAGGACATTTTACAGTCTGTGACATCAGAATGTGTCTTACAACTGATGGTACATCAGACAGGATAAAATTAACAACACTGTCACTGCTAGGCTTGGTAGTGAGGGTTGAAAGAATTAAAATATAAAATTTGAACAGTTTTTGGCACACACAAAGCTTTCCACAAATATTGGCCAATGTTACTCAGTTAGTGGACATATCCTTTTCTGGTTTTAGCTCTCTCAAAGTCATTTTTCTTTAAAGCATGTTTATTCGCCTATATTCCTTTCTTGTTTGATGCCAACTGCCCTGGCCAGAAAGACGGAAATCAAGACCAATAACTTTTCTCTCCTTAACCCGCTGTCTAAGAGCATTTCATTGGTGCCTTTAGTTTCACAGCCTAAGTACTCCACATCTCCTTGCCACGCTCACTACCACTTTGGCCCTGCTCTTTGGCCTGGGATGTGGAAGGCTCAAGTCAAAATTGTCCTTTGCCTTTGGAGTCCTCTTCCTGACATGGGAAACGAATCACAGCTCTCCCTGTTTCCAGTTTATCAGGTGCACCCCACCTCCTTCTGAACCAAATGCAGCTCCTGCCCATGGGGCTGGCTTGGACGTGATTGCACCCCTCCCCTTTTGCCCCCGTCCTTACTGGCCTGATGCTCCATCCTCACGAATCACCTGCTACTCCCTGAGCCCTTCCCAGAGCTGTGGTCTGGTCTCTTGCCTCTGCCCTAAGCAGTCATGCGCTTTGATCCACCAGGCCTGGCCGTCAAGCTTCCCTCGCGGTGATGTTTCCTCTGGCCTCCCCTCCCTCTAGGTGCCGGTGTCAGGCCCTTCTGTGGCCCACATCACCCTGTTTCCATTTCTCCTCTAGTTCCCTGAATCTCAATCTATGCATCTTCCCTAATCGACAGCTTTAAGATCATATTCTTTTGTCCATGATACTCAGTCTTTTCTCATCACATGGTAATCAATGTGTGACTGTTAAGTGGATGATAAAATCAAAGTAACAACATACACAGTATTGACAATATATTGAGAAAAATAGAGAAAGAAAAAAATGAGAGAGGGGATAACATAAGAAAAAAAATCCACCTAACTCTTCAGTAGCCACGCTGATCAGCTCCTTCTTCCCCGAAATGCACCTTCTTCCTGTTTTCCTTTCCTAGAAAGAGCTGTCACTCTGGTAAATAATTTGTGCCATGATGCCCTCGGGCCAGGGCATCAGACTCTTTTTTCCAATATTGACCTCAGCACTCTACGTGAACACTTGATAAATGAATATTGTTCTTATTCCGGTTGCAAGACAACAGCCTTTAGTGCACTGTCCTGTTTTATGACAAAGGCGACAAACTATCAAAATGCTATTAGGAATAAAAATTGCCTATGTGATGATAATAACACGGTAGAAAATGTGGACAAACATCAGGTCTCGAGTGCTTCCTCTGGTTCAGATTGCTTCTTAAATGAGTGCTGCACACTGTGAAAAGCAACTGCATAAGCACTTTTGCAGACTGTTAATACAATGCCAACCCCCAGGTATACACATGAATTAATTCTGTGTTAATATGACAAAAACTGTACCAAGAAACTCATTTGTTAGTTACACTTCAAAATTCTTTTGTAGTCTGATAGAAATAGCATGGGCAAGGTTTTACCATGATGCGTTTTGGGTCAGAGGGTGACCCAAGGATGTACTAACAGCCCTTTGGACCACAGTCTCCCCATCAAAGGCTCACTGTGGGCTTATTGGCCAATGGCCACTATTGACATTAGAGAAATGCCAAGAGGCTCAAATTATTGACACTTTCCTCACATAGGCCAAGAGCTATACATATATACAAATAAAATTATGGCAGGAAATCATATCCAGCCTTTAAAATCAGCACGAACACATGTACCTCAGTTAGTTTAGAGAGGAAGTAAAGATTATAACATTATGGTGCTTTGTGGATTGGATCTTACTGGGCCTTCCGAATAGTGTACAGATTGTTTTGATTCAGTACAAGGCAAAGCCCTAATGAAGTAGAAGTTGCTGCATGCTGGTTCTTAGTAAAAGAAAGGTAGAAATTTCAATCCATTTAGTAACTATCTGAAATGTAGTAATATTCTGCTTATGATTAATCTGCAAGTGGTATATCTTATCTCCAGATCCCACATCAAGGTAGATAATTAAATGAGAGAATCCCTGTGATATCCTCCTCTAGGTCCCTGCTTCATAACCGCATTCTCAGCAAAGCAATGTTGTAACCAACTCCCTCTGGTAATTCCAGCACCAAGTATCTCCACCCCTTGGAAAGAATTCAAGACAAAACCACCTCCTACTAAATTCCAAACTGTAGTGAGTTGTACCGTACATTAGTCTACTTCAGTTTGCACTGATCACATTAGGAATCAAGATCCCATTTTCAATCAGTGCAATTTTCAATGAATGGAGGAAAAAAAGTTTTACCCTTTAACAAAAATATGGTGAGCCAGATTCTTACAACCATCATCGTACTTGCTGGAACATTACTGGGGCTCACCAGTGCTCCCCATTCTCCTCCATGCTTAGACGTTCAGGAGCATGACACTTTGCCTCTTAGTGAGATTAAGTAAAGCCATTTGACTTGTTTTTGGTCAATGAAGCAGGAAGTAGAGATAATGGGCATTATTAATGAACAAAACTATCCAAGGTCAGAGATTATTTGTGCTGCCTTCTCTTTCACAGTGATCATAGACCCAAACACTCAAATACAGGTGTCCCAAATCAAAAGGCCTGGGAGGCTGCAGTGCCACGTGGTGGGCTAGCTAAATGTCAAGTGGACTTGGGGTTACAAAAGAAAATTTTGTTGTTGTGGCAGCGTAGTCTTAATTTATGCAGACAAAGCAATGACTTTGGACCTTGAGAAGTGGAATATGCTCCTGTGTCCTCTGTAGTAGTCATCAGTAAAACACAAAATCTTCCAAGCTTACTCAGATCCACAGAGGAGATTATGCTGTTTCATCTTTTAAAACCCAGAATGTAGTATTTCCACTAAAACTGGGTTGCCAGAAGAGACCAAAAGCCCCTGCTGCAGCTCATAATTTTCACTCTAATTAATGTTCTATATGTTGTGACAAGTAAATTGAGCTGTTGCCTAGTGTGATTGCAATTACAAAGCAAGTGGAGGGTTACAATTAAATTAAATCATAATACTGACTGAACATTATCAGTTTGGCCTCTGAATCATAACAACTAAAACTGTAAGCATTTTGTGCAAAAATACACTGGGCTAATAATTCCTTAACAAGTTGTTCAACATTCAATATCACTCTCCAAGAATATGGGGAAAATAGTCTTGCCATATGGATACAGAAAGAAGCTTACCTTAATACTTTTAGTGCTTCTATGATCCTAAATAAAATTATATCACCCAAAAATTACTGTAATTGATATTTAAATTTTAGGCCTCTGGGCAAATTTTTTTCAGGAGAGTTCTTCTAACTTTCCAGAAAATAAACAGTTGTGGAGGTGATCCCTCATCTTTTGTATAATCCAAAGGTTACATATGTAGGATTTTGTGTAATTCATGCAAAATGTAATTATTGAGCATTTTCTTTGCTGTTCAGTTGTGCTTGGCTCTGAAGTGCCAGAGTCCCTGCACTCCTCAAATTTATAATCTGTTAACTTCTGCTGCCAAGTATATGCACTGTTATTTTCTTTCCAAGTTTTGAGTTATTAAAATAGCATCACAAAATCTTAATAGTAATACACTATCACTTATCGATCGAGAAATCTCAATTATCTGGAATAGGTCTGAGAATCAAGAAAGCAGTGATAGGAGTCTTTGGAAATTCAGACTTATATACGTACACACACACACACACACACACACACACACGTCTAAAAGAAGCAAAATATTTTTCACTTGCTAAATACTTTATACCTAGTACATCATCAACACAAAACCTCATGATGGAATGAGTGCACTGTCCCCACTTGACGGATGAAGAAATCAAAACTCAAAGAGAACAAGGCACTTGTCCAGGATGTAACAGCTGGCGGACTCAGGATTCGAATGTAGACCTAACTCGACAACTCAGTAACTTAAACACGACACTACTCAGCATTTTACAAAGACCGTGAACCCAACCCATTGTCTCATTTCCAGGAGACTCCCTGGGGCCTAGTTCCAGTTACCATGGCTTGTTTAATAACCGCTCTGGATGGTGTGGTTCAGGCATTTGGAAGGATGCAGAAAAGACCATGAACCTCTGCTCTGTGTTGCTGGTAAACTCAGCTGGAGGGAGGGAGATGCAGGGGAGAGATTCAGGAGATAAGGGGTTGTCCGATGTGCTTCAGTCCCGTGCTCAGAGGAGACACACGTTGGCTGGGACTTTAGCTGGGGCTGTTGACTACACACATCCTCTCCACATGATCTGGTTTCTTCAGAGCATAGAAGTCACAGAGTAGTCAGATCTCTTACCAAAGGGCCAGGACTCCAAAAAAAGAATGATAACACAGAACCTGCATTGCTTTGAAGACACACAGCATCACCTCTGCATATGCGTCGCAAAGCTGGAAGACTTAAGGGGAAAGAATGTAGGCTCCATTTTCCAAGGTCTAGGTCACATGTAGAAGGTATTGTGGTATGGAAGGAAGATCGTTGGCAGCCCTCTTTGGGAAGGGGCATCTGCCACAAGACCTCGCCCATATCCAATCTAATCTACCTTAGGAACATTCAAACATATCCCAAGTAGAAAAACTAGAGTAATGGGCATGATGTAAACATTGCCTTGCCTCAATAATGACGAATAGTCTTTCATTTCAGACAATAAATGTCAAGGATGGCTAATAGGGAAAGGATTAAAAATACAAATGGTAGTTTTACCATAAGACAAAAATGGAAAAGCTCAATAACTATAGCCTGCAGGTCATTTAATTCAGGGCTTACAAATCCACACAGTTCAATAATTCCCTGGGCATCCTGCTTCTTGCACTAAAAATTAATATGTTTTGAATAATAACCCTACCATCTACATAAGGTTCGATTCTTGCTAGAATATTCCATGAAGGAAGGCAGAAAAATGTGTGCTGTATTTTATAAAGATTTGCATTTGAAAGAGATACTTCACATGAATCTCACATGCAATCACTCATTTCTCAGTATCATTTCTGGATCATTACCACTCAAATAGCAAAGATGCAGTCCTGGGCTGGTTCGTTTGGATGAGAGGAAAAGAAAGCACACTACTGGTTGCTTTTGCTAGAATCGATGCCCAAATTCCACCCATAATTATAACCTGGCACACTCTACACATTGAAGTAGCTTTGTGCCAGCTCAGGTATATGTTCGTAGACAGACACCTGTTCTAAGTATTTAATTTTGATCTTTATCTCCTAAAACTATTTTTTTAAAAAATTTTTCCTATGGCCTTAAGTTCCAAAAGTGGCAAAACTGATGGAATAATTGAAGACAATCCAAAGTCCATCCACAATTTACCTAAGCTAGTCTGCTCCTTATCACAGTTGGCTTCCCCCGGCAGATTTGCCTGCCTTAAAATAACTTGTTCCAAAGTGTACACATGTGCAATTGCAATTCTTCAGCATACACTAGCCAACAGGAGCAAAGTACCAACCACACACAAAAAGTCTGGCCAGATAATGTGCAGTACTGACATGAGAGTTTATCAATAGAAGATCACACTGTGGGATCATTAATGTCAAAGAGATATTTGATAGGATTTCTAAATTCAGTGTGGATCTTTAATCTCTGCATACTACCAGCTATGCAAAGTATATCTAAGGATCTTTTTCCAAGATTTCTTTTCATCCACAACTTCAATTTTTAATCTTCACAGTAACTTCTAAAAAATGTGTTTTCTCTGAGCAATGGAAATTTTTAGTTATTCCGCATCACTGAGCAGCTCTTGAATAAGCTATGGTGTAGAATTCCTTAGAACAGTGATAACCGACAGGATGTGAAAATCAGGCATCTAGATAGGGAATAAAATAGCACAGGCCAATGTGGCAACCGGAGAATTACACAGTGGTGATCTTGTCTCTTGGATTAATAAAAGTTCCGTAAAGTTTAAAAACTGCTCTCTCGCAACCTCCACCTCCACCCACATCTCTGAGTGTTATTTTTCCTTGTTTGTTATTATGTCTAACGTAAAAGTATAATCATTTCTTTGTTTGAGTTGCTACAACCCAATGCCTTTGCTACAGGCCAGAGGATTTCAGTGGTTACGCTGGAGACCTGAGAGGGCTGAAGGCACATGCACAGGGTCCACAGACACCAGACAACTGGAAACAAATTCGAGCATGGTGGAGAAAATGCAAATGGGAAATAAATAAGGAAAGAGCATCTGGGCATGGTGGCACACCCCTACCCCTATAATTCCAGCTACTCAGGAGGCCAAGGTAGGAGGATTTTAAGGTTGAGGAAAGCCTGAGCTACACAATAAGACTCTGTCTCTCAAAAAGCAAAGGAAGGAAGGAAGGAAGGAAGGAAGGAAGGAAGGAAGGAAGGGAGGAAGGAAGAAGGGAGGGGAGGGCGGGAAAAGGAGACAGGGAGGAAGGGAAGGAGTCCAAACAGGGTGGTTTATGGCTGTAATCCCAATTATTTGAAAAGTTAAAGCAGGAGAATAGAAAGTTTGAAGTCAGCCTGGGCAATATACTGAGATTCCATGTCAAAAGAGAAGAAAAATATTGTTAAATTAATTTATGAGGATAAGTTATAGCATTTTCATGACTTAACAAGTGCATCATAAGACAAAAACTATATAAAAGCAAGTTTAGAATTTCTTTCAGCCATCAGACAATTTTTACCAGCAAATGATTTATATTCTGTCAGTGTTAAGAATAAGGAACCCGTTTAAATGGATGCAACTTGAGACCATACTCCTAAGTGAAATAAATCAGACAGGTATGTGTAAACATCATATTGTTTCACTAGTGTAAGAAGCTGAAAGAAAAAAATATATACATATATATGTATTATAGTTAAGATAGTTATACTACTGATTTCTCTGAGCTTGTTGAAGAGAAAGGTTTGTGCTGGTACTGTTTAAACAATCAAACACAAATGTCTTACGCTCTGGGTGACTGATTTGGGGATGGCAATGAGCAGTGTATGCACCATTGTTATCTCCTGATTGTTGTGTCTCTAAATTTTGTTTTATCTTTTTTTTTCCTTTTGAAGTAAAATGGATTGGGGGGAAAAAAAAAAGAAACAGCACCCCCAAAACATTTGGAAGAAAGATGTCCATCATGACCACTGTCATTAAACTTTGTACTAGGGATTCTACAATACAATAAATTACAAAAAAGAGATGTATGCATAAGAACTAGGAAAGAGAGCTAAAACTATCTAGATGACTCAATGCTGAACTTAGAAAATGTAAAAGAACCTATGAACTCTTTAAAATCAATGAGCATGTTTAGGAAAGTCACCAGGTCCAAGGTCAAAATAACATCTATGTAAAAAATTGATCTGGTTTCTACTACCACAAACAAATAAAAATTTAATGATGACTTCATTTATAATAGGTCTTTTAAAATCAAATATCTAGCTGGGGATGATGGTGCATACCTGTAATCCCAGCATTCAGAAAGCTGAGGCAGGGTCATAGCGAGTTTGAGGCCAGACTTGGATACCTAGCAAGATCTTGTCTTAAAAAACAAAAATACAAAAAAAATTTTAAATTTTTAAATTTCAAAAATTAAAAATTATGTAGACAAATCCTGGTCCCCCTAAAAAAAAGAAGCCATAAAATTAACATAAAACAAAATAGACTTCAGAAAAGAAAGCATGGTTAAAGATAAAGATGTTTTTTACTACATAATAATTTAAAACACATTAAAGGAATTGATATGGTATGACAACTGTATATTTTCTCACATCTAATAAAATAACTTGTTTATAAAGCAAAAACTAATGAACTGCAAAAATCTGATGTATCCATCATTATAGTTAAAAGTTTTCAACATACCGGTTATGACAACATAACTTGTCAGTTACTGACAAGTTAAGCAGACAAAAATTTACAAAGAAATAGATCTCAGCAACAAAATCGATGAGCATAAATTAATAGACAGATGGGAAACCCTACACCAAATAGATTATAAATATTTCCCCAAAACACACATGAGAAACATAGAAAAGTAAGCCAAAAGCAATGTCCTAAAACTAGTTCTATCATGCTTCAGACAGCCAGCAAATGTGAGTCACATTCTTGGATCACAGCAGTATCAAGTTAGATTTGAAACACAAAATTGATTCCAACTGTATGCACTGGGAGTGTGGCTCGATTGAGTTCTTGTCCACCGTATGCAAGGACCTGGGTTCCATCTCCAGCATTAGGGGAAATAAAATTCATACAATGGGAAAATTGAAAAGCACACTCTCAAATAACTCATGCGAAGCTGAAGAAACATTATCAGGAGTTATAAAAAAATATACTTTGAAGGCTGGGGATATGGCTTGGTGGCACAGCACCTGCCTGGCAAGCATGAGGTCCTGAGTTCAATTCTAAGTAACAACAAAAAAAAGAAAGAATATATATATATATATATATACACATACACACACACACACACACACACACACACACACACTTAAAACCAAAGAATGAAAACAGTTTTGTCAAAGCAAAAACCTCAAAGAGAAATATCTGTCTTTAAAATACTTTCCAGATTCAGGAAGAAAGGTCAAAGCTAAACCAGCTGTAAGAAGTGCTATGCCACTGAAAGACCAGCACTGAAAGACCTCTGTCCACACTCAGACCCACACTTGGTCCCAGGCTCCAAAGGAGCCCTGAAAATGACAGCTGGGTAACGGTGTGACCCTGAAACAGCCTACCCACTGAGTCACACACCAAAGGTTTCTTGGCTTGTGTTTAGTCTGGGAAAGAAGAAAAAAAAAAAAAGATGGAAAAATAGGATGAATTTTTTTTTCCTGAAAACTAAGAATGAATAGGAAACTGGGCAAATGATTTTTCTTTGATCCTTGACTGAGCTATCATCAATCTCTGCAACAGCCCACCATGCATAACCATCAAGCTCACCACTATGGGGCAGGTAAAAGTGTAATAAATTGTGTGTCACATCAGTCATAACTGAACTCCTAACGTTGCCTCTCTTGCTGCAGCAATTTAAAGTCCAGCTTCACTAAACAGTGTGGTGGGAAAAATCACTTAAAGTAGCTTGTCTCTTCATTTGATTTTCTCAAAAGTAAAATAGGGACACATTTCTCAAAGTCTTGCTAGTGAGAATGAGATGACAAAAATAATACAGCACAGGGTCTGATGGGACGGGCTCATGGTTATAATTTCACATCAATGTCTGCCTAAGACTGACAGAAAAGGCAGTTTCTAGAAAACGTTTAGCAAAAATGTGGACTGAAGGCTTTAGCGTATTAGAAGGAGACACAGAGTGAAACATTGGTCAGCCTCGAAGTCTGAAGGAAAGAATGAGAATCCCCACGGTAAACACCAGCCATACTCAGAAGAGCGCTGTCCAGGATTCATCCTGACTAAAAGAAGCAGCTACGTAACTCTGTCACGAACTGGGTGCATCGTACTAACAAACCACAGACCTTCCTGTCTGGGTGGTATTCTTGGTAGACAATCAAAGGGCTCCTCCCTCCCCTCGACAGTTGCCACAGTGTGGGAAAATCGAACAATAACAATCAAGCCTTTCTATTCAGGCACTGTGTCTAAGTAGATAATACTAAAATACAAATGCTATTTGTGAAATATGATAAATAGTTTTGTTGCTGTTAATCTGAAAGAATGGGAAATATCGCCATTAGGTTTTAAGATAAGAACATCACCTCGTGTGTGAATTTGGACTCTGGACCTGGAATAAAATTTCTACCTCCCACTGAAGTCATGTGACCTTGGATAAGTTCCTTGTGCCTTTAGAGGCTGTTCCTTTATGTACAAAAAGGGGCAAAAAGTACCTGTCTCACAGGTGATGTGACATTTAATAAGTTCTTGCATTGTGTGAAACGCGCCAAGCATGGGTTGCGTGGGAGTAATTATCGATGACAGAAAAGAGGATTGGTCTGGAGCCCGGACCCAGCTAAAGAGGAAGCCATTGCCAGGGAGGCAGAGCCCACTGACAACAGCATATGGGATCCGGGTGTCCACGGAGAAGCAGCTGAGTAAGAGCGGAATTCCAAGAAAGGAGTGCGACACGGAGGACTTACTTAGCCTCTTTCCCAGCAGAGTCTAGGCCCCTATTTCTCCTTGTAGGGCGAAAGACCAGGAAGATGTAGCCATGGAGATTTCTGCTTAAGGCAGGTGACATAGCTCAGTGGCACAGTGCCTGCTGGTAAGCACAAGGTCCTGAGTTCGATTCCCAGTTTAAAAAAAAGTCTATCCTCAAAATTTCTGCTTAAGCCCCTGCACAATGAGACCAGACCCCTTTTGCGTGTTCATTGCCAGTGAGAAGCCAATGGCTTCCTACCATCTACCTCCCATTTCCCAGGCAGGACCTAACCCATTGCTCACTGCACATAAATTCCACATGAAAGCAGGGCATCTGTTGCCCAGTAATGTAACTTTTCCAAACACTGCACCCGCAGATTTATAATAACGTTGGGCAGCCATGCAAAAGGTTGCATTGTGTTCAATAGTATTGCTTCTCATTTCAGGAGGATTTCAGTTGAGGACCTTTGAAGTGGGAGCTTGAATCATGCATCTGTACATTCCTCATTTTCCACAGTTATTAAAACACCCGCCAGTGCCAGGGTAGTCCATTGTTCATTCACTTCTCTGGCACGCTAGTGTGGGGGTGGATACCAACCACACAACAGTCACAGGGACACAGACAAATGGTAGGTGAGGTGGGCAGGCAGCATGGAGAGCAGTGAGTGCGGCCAAGGGCAGGTTTGGGACGAGTCACACTGCCTCTATTCAGAAGCCTCTCAGGTCTTTAGACTGTTGGAAAACCCTTCAGATCTGTGCAAGAAAACATGGAAATGGCTTTCTAAGTAAGTTCTTCATTATAAATAATAATAAAAGCACGCACATATTCTAACGTTTTCTTCTTATTCTTCCTCCTCTGTCTTGGGCCTGGCCACTAGCCATGAGTCAAGCAGAGAGTTCTCAGCAGGGTCTCCTAAGGTCATAGTGGGCGGGGATATTTATAGTTGAGACTATACTTTGACTACAGAAATACGCGTTAGAACCAGGACATGTTTACTTTAATTAATTTTTTCTTTGGGACACAGAGCACTGTATATAAAGTACTTTGTTCCTACATTTACCAGCTTTCCACTGCTAATTATTATGACGATGATTGAATGGTAATTTTCCCATCCAGAAAGTCTGAAATCCTTCACCTACACTATCTCCCTTTTCCCTCCAAAATATCTTTATGAAGTAGCTGGAAGAAAGCTATTACTATCTTACACCAGTATATACATAAATTAAGGCAAACCACTAGATGCTTCTATAATGCCTAGCAGAAACTAATTTTTAGTTGTAGCTTGTGGAATCAGTTTCAGTGTGTCTGAAAGATACCTGCTAGCTCACCTGTGATTGTGTTTTCAGCACTGTAACCTAGACCAAATGGCCTGGCCAGAATGCAGAGGCAATTCTGTGAGGGGACCATTCATTCCACAGAGGATCAGTAGATGTGAAATCTGTCATCAAACGGCAGCTGTGAGTAGGCAGGTGGAACAGCCTTTATAATTTTTTCTTTTATTTTAAAGAGAATAAAACCAAGCAAAATAAAACAGAACAAAGCCAATCAAAACAAACCAATATAAGTGACACAAGATTTCAAAACAACAGAAAATCAACAGTGGTTACCACAATGCGTCTTGTTGTCTTCGAAATAGCTGCAGATACCTTCAGCATAGTAAAAACCAAATAAAACAGAACAGAATAGAACCACTAAAAGCAAAACAATGAATGCAATTAAGGACTTCAAAACAAGATCAGAGTAAATCCAAAATGGCTACCATAATATATCTTGTTATCCTTGAAATAGCTGCCCAAACCATCAAATATAATAAAATCAAACAAAACAAAGCAAGATAAAACCCAACACAACAAAACAATGAAAATGATACAGGAATTTAAAATAAGATGATAGGGAGCTAACAATGGCTACCACCTTCAAAAGGAGAACCCTCATAGATGCTACACTGCATACTGCTGTCCTCTGAATAGATGAATAGACTGTCAACTGTAGACCTGCAAAGTCAGTGAGATACTAAACACTACAAACATTAAATTGTATTTTACCTCATAGCCATCATTGCAGCCTGTGTTTCTCTGGGTAAACCAGTTACCTATAGCCGGCGAAGTGGGGGTGGCGGGGGGGGGGCTCTTCTTGTTTCCCAGCCCATGTACTAGAAGTGACTGGCATACGGCTCTCTTCCCAGCAGCCCACACACAGCGCTGATTCACAGGGAGAGCTTGCTTCTTGGTGACTCTTGTTCTCTTCCCCCCACAGTCCGCAAATGGCCAATAACCTTTTGTAAAGTCCACCAAAACTTGCCTGAATTGTTGGCCACACGGTGACCACATGTCAGCACTTTTGATATCTTAGGTAACTGTGATAGGGGCTTGTGCATTGCATTTTAGGATGTTTAACAGAAACTTTAGTGTCTATCCACTAGATAGATGTTGGTAGCCTTCCCACCAAAAATTGTTTCCAGACATTGCCAAATATTCCCTGAAGAAGGAGGAAAGTAAAACCATCCTCTTCAGAGAACTACTGAACTAATCAATTAAAAATTTTAAAATGTGCTAGGTTGCATGGCACATGGCAGGAATTCTCAGATACTAAGGAGACTGAAGTAGGAAGATCAGAAGTTTGAGTACAGCTTGGGCAATTTAGTGAGATGATGTCTCAAAATTTAAAAGTATGTTGGGGGTAGAGATATGTTGGAGAGATAGCCCAGTAGTAGACAGCTTGCCTTGAGCTCAATCCCCAGTACTGCAATCAATAATCAATCAATCAGATAGCATCAAGTCTAAGAGTATAGGCAACTACACTGAAGATGACAAGATTCACTAAGATACCCACTCTGGTTTGATTATTGCCTGCTTTTGAAGTGTTGTAATATCTCCAATGCTTCGTTTTTATTAATGTTGTTATATACTGCTGAGACACCATGGTAACCATTGTAGATCACGTTATATTGTAGTTTTATATGACTTTTTGCTTCATGCTTTTCTAGGAATTGTTTTGTTTTATCTTGCTTTGTTTTGTTTTTCCCTCTAATACAGAAAGGATAGATGTACATGTAGAGATTCATGCATGTGTAGAGCTTATAAACAGTTTACAAGAACCAACTATATAACGCATGTTGAAATGAACAACTATTTTAAAGAAAAAGAGACACTACAATACCCAGTGCTGACTCCATAAGGTCATGATGTGAAATCCAGCAATACTATCATTCCTTGTTCAAAGTGATTTTAGCTTGTTTGGTTTTGTTTAAGTTCAACACACATGAAGGTATGGACAGCTGTTTTGAAGAGAATGAGAGACACTATGACAGCCATTCTTGGCTTCCCTAATGTCTGGTCTTGAAGACCTGAAATGCCTTCCTCATCCTGTTCAGATCAGTTCCATACTATGTTGTTTCATGTGAATTCTCTGTATGTGACAATATGGACAACTATTTGGAAGAAAACAAGAGTCAATGTGATAGAGAGTGAATATCTCCAATTGTCTAGCTTTGAAATTTATGTCTTACATTGCTTTCTTGTGACCTGCTTTGTTCTGTTTTGTTGTGTTTAATTTTACCCTTTTGATATAATTGCATGTATGTTTGAGTATGTAAGACAGATGACCATATTACTGTTTTTGTCAGACCGTGGAGCAGAACTGTTAACAGTCTCACTGTTTGAATGTCTACTTTGCATGTTTTAATTTTGTAATTTGAACAACTATTTCCAAGATGTCAGTATGTAATTTATCAAGTAATGATTTCTTAGTGGGTTTTTTGGGGGGGTTCTTTTCCTTTTTTCCTTGGAATTCTGTATTGTTGCTACCCTTTATTCTGCTTTGTTTGGTTTGGGTTTTTTTCTCTTTAAATAAAATTTAAAAAATAATCAATCAATCAATCTAGAAAATTTCCCAAAGAAAAATGAGGTGGTAAAAGGAGCACAGGAAGGAGCACGTGGATCACTTGATTTCAGTTGCTTGGGAGCAGTCTCTGTGAAGGATCAGCGTCAAGCAGAAGGGTAGAGACAATAACTGGTGAAACCTCTGCCCTGGTAGTTAGTTGTGCTGTTTAGAAAATATGAAGGAGGGTAGGTTTTCAAATTAGCTCATGAAATGAATCTAAAAATAATGGTGAGTAGAGTGGATGGCAAACTCAGTCTTCAGAAAGATCTTAAGCACCTGGAGCAATGGATTCAATTAAATAAAATGTTCTGTAATGGAGAAAAATGTAAGCACTCCGTATCCAAAGGACTCAGCCATAGAAGCAGGGCAGTGGTACAAGGCATAGCAAATGTGGAAAAATGATTCAATAATTTTTGGCACCAATATGTTCAATGAAAAGTGAACTAGGAAATATTAATGCCCCTTCATAATACCCTTAAAATGTAATGAAGTTCTAGGTTTCATTAACAGAAATATAATATTTAGAATGAAGAAGTGATAGTCCCCCTAAACACTAGTTTTAGAAACCTATCTATAGATTGGAATATATCCCAAGAATAGCAACCCCAATGAAGAAGAAGTTTGGAGTCAGGTCATGTATGAAACTTGAAATTACAAACAGGAGAAAACTCTGCAAATATGATAGATGTTTTACATATTTTAAGCATATTAGTGCTAATTAGGACCTGTAAGCAGGAGTTATAGGGAGTCAGCTTTCATATTTCACATTAAAAATAACTTCGTTAGGAAGCCAATTCACCCTTGTCTTGAGTCGGTAGAAGCCATGCTGGGCCTGGGAAGAGTATCAAGAAGCCAGTTCATCCCTCCAGTGAGCCAACCGGCATGCCAGCTGGGAAACAAGAACACCCCTCTCATGTCCAAGCAACAGGCTGGTTTGGAGGACAGGCTGAGTTGATAGCAACTGAAGTACAAAAGCAACTTAACACTTGTATCATTGAATTGACTTTGCAGACCTAAGGCCAGTATTCTGAGCATCTGCTAAGAGGACAAGAGTATGCAATATAGCAAACATGGGGAATTTCCTTCTGTCTTAGTTTTGAAATCCAATACTGTTCTCACTGTTTGGTTTTGTTGCTTTGTTATTTTGTTTTCTTCAATGCTCTGTTTTGATTGGTTTTATTCTGCCTTATTTTGTTTGATTTTATTATGTTTGATGGTGTGATCAGCAATTTTGAAGATAACAAGAGGTATTATGGTAGCCATTGTTGATTTCCTATCATCCTGTTTTGAAATCCTGTATCACTTCCACTGTTTTGTTTTGATTGGCTTTATTCAGTTTTATTTTCTTTGGTTTTATTCTCTTTAAAACACACTTTCATACTTTTGTTTTGATTGTTTTTATTGTTTTGATTTTATTACACCTGATGGTATGGACAGTTATTTTGAAGAAAACAACAGACAGTATGGTAGCCATTGTTGATTTCCTATCATCTTGTTTTGAAGCCCTATATCACTCTCATTGTTCTATTCTGGTTAGCTTTATTCTGTTTTGTGTGGTTGGTTTTATTTTCTTTAAAATAAGATAACTTTCCTATACTCAAATTTGTCCAAAGATATTCCCTTCAGAAAGATGTGGATTGCTATCTGAAAAAGTTCTCCACCTAAGTGGTAATGACCAAACAAGCAACTTAGTATGTCTATAAGCCTTTATTTTTTTCTATCTACAATTACAAGTAAGAACAAGGGCTTTATGTGCTAATGCATGGTAAAAGCTTGGCGTCCAGAACATACCTTGATCAATTATATCCATTACTTACAATTTGTTTTCTATAACCTACTTCATATCCCGCTAACAGAGAGCTACAGGCAGACCAACCAATATATGGAGCTGCCAATACTCTTTAACTTATCTGGGCCTGAGACACATGATAGGAGGAATTATAAGCCTAAAACTGGGTTTCCTAATTATAGAAGTTAGCAAAGAATGACAGGACATTTACTGCTTTCATGATATTGGAACCAAGAAGTGCTACCTACTTTTTGCATTTCCCAACTTACCTTTTTGATTGAAAGCTTTTGTAACCACTTGTCTTTATATCCAATCCTCTTAAGCCAAGAAGAGAGTCTTAAACCAGAGCAACTGAGAGTATGACAGCATCCTGAAGAACTCCTCCTTTTTATGTTACACAGAAAAATGCAAAGCACTCACTTCTCTGACTCACACAAGCTTGTGCACCCCAAAGCCACCCTGGAAGAACACCGGGGACTTCCCACAATCCTCCTTTGCAGTGGCTCTACAGCAGGTGTCAGCTATATTAACATCATAGCAAATGTCCTAAATGTTCCCCTATATCAGAACCTGATATGGGGCTAAGCATGAAAGACTCACACTACTCACAATCCCAGAATAGCCATGGAAAGACGAATCACAGTAATTTGTCTTGGGTGTATGGTCCATAACAAATTACTATGCTATTTACCAAGAAAATTCCTCCTTTGATGAAAAGATTGGCAGAATCTCATCTGAAATGCAGCAAGATCCCAAGCTTTCCTCTTGTGCCTGGGACTCTCTCTCCCTCCCTCCCTCTCTCTCCCCCTTTCTTCCTTCCTCTCTTCATCCCAAACTGGAAAGTGTCAACATTCCAACTTTCCCGCTTTGCTTGTGCCCACTGTATCATTTATTCTAGTCCGGTCCAAGACATGAGAGCAAGCAAATGAGGCACCTAGAATGCAAAGCTTTCAGAGCTGCTCACCCTGTACCCGAGAGACCGTTGAGACCCCCAGATGAATGCTTGGGGTTGCCAAGCACTCATTCAGTACCCACTGACACAGCCCTGTCTATCTAATGGCACCCTGCGTGGAGCTCAGAAATCTTTGCCTTCATCATGTTGGTTCTACAACTGGAACACTTGACTTCTGTCCTACTCATTCTTTAAAACTAAGTTTAGACACCCAAATGCCTTCCTTTGAAAGCCCTTTATGGCTTCTAGTGAGAGACTGCCTCTCACTCCATAAAATTCCCACTGAAATCTACCTGAAAGCCCTTGGGACATGAAAAAGCATTTACTCTGTTTTCTAATTACATTTACCTGTGGCAGAGACTTTTAGTTTCCTACCTCCCCTTTCACTTCAGTGACAAAACCTTGATAAATAGCTGAATCCTTCTAGTTAACAAAAGACTATCATGTAAACTTCCCTTGAAGCCATGTTTGGTACACAAAGACACAATGCAGTGCACAATGCCCAGAAAACCTCAAAGAAAGCAAATGAGTGCACAGTTCACCCACCTCCTATCTCCAAAGTGGATGTGACGATTGGGATTACAGTGTCCTTCTTGAGCCATAAGGTCAATGTCCCCACCCCAGGCTGACAGAGAGGAAAGCTGGAAGTTCTTGAGACCCTATCTCTCCAGAGCCTTAGACCAGCTCTAGACCTCTTCCCTTCAAACTTCCTTCATGGGGAGAGAAACAGGCCTAAGCATGGCTCAAGCTTCTGAGACCACTTGCCTTCTGACACACACAGTCAAACTTCATTCTAACTAATATCGAATCTGATGCCAAAAGGTGTTTGTTGCATTAGCTGAAATAGAGAATTCATTCAAAGAAAGGGGTAAAGTGACATCTAAATGGACAAAAGTGTTGTGTTTTGGGGATCTGATGACCCTAGTAGAGTAGCAGCTAGTAGAACCTTGGAAAGTGCCAACCAAGGAGGTGTCATTGATGAAAACAATGGGACATTTTCACAGCGCTGTTGTGTGCTGGCCGATTCTCACCACTTGCAACAAAGTCCTACACAAGAATCATAAATTATATTAATTCTATATTAAATCTTAAATTATATTAATTCTATGGTTTATAATAAAACGTCTCTAGGCTCAAAAACAATATAAAGAGAAGATCTCTGATCCTGGTTACTCATATACCGAATGAAAGAGCAGCAAGTAGGCAGAAAGTCCGCAAGTTTTTAGAGAATCATATTGTCCATGATGTGGAAGCACCATGATAGTTCAGTACCTAAAACAATCTGAGTCTCCAAACTTAAGCTCCAGAGAGGGAGGCTGTGAATGTAGCCCTCCAGAAAGCGTATTCATCCGTGTCCCTGTGGAAAGACATGGAGGACAGGGAACAGCAAAAGCACTCCAGGGGAGCAAACCCGAGGGATGTGAAAGACTGTAACCATGGAAACCATGCCACTGCCTGGGCTGCCATCCACTGTTTCGGCCCAATATGATTCAAAAGCTTCCTTGGTCTGGTATCTCTGATTTTAACTTTTTTCTGCACAGATATTATATCATAGTCATCATGTATTTACTCCACCTTTGAATACTGGGTAGATAATGTTTGTTAGGCCATGAAAATTCATACAGGACTCTGAGGGCCGCACAACACACAGACCCTGACCTTGAGGTCTGGGGCTCTGACTGTGTTTATGTTGGGACATCTCCACTGAGGAAGGCGGAAAGGTCTGGTGTGAGGCAGAATATGTATGCTAATATTTGAAGGATCATGTGGGGTAAACTAAGACAGAGGGTTTCCTACTCACTCCTTCTTCCTGTGACAAGATCCTGATTATTTTTTTTAAGTTGGGCACATTGAGCAGTATAGGAAAACACTTGATGTTTTCATTAGAATGATTACTCTAGAAGAGTAATAGTCTTCATTAAAGAAGGGACAAACTCAAAGAAGGGATGCTGGCTAGAAGGCTACTGCAGCATCCAAAGAGGAATTCATGGAACCTGTACAAGCTAGGTACATGGGAAACAGAGGAAAGCAATGGAGTGAGAGAGATCAAAGGAGATATTACTGGACTGGGTGATGAGACACTGGGAGCAGAGGAAAGGAAAATGTAAAATATGACTCTGTGGTCCCATTTAAGTTCCCAGTGAGCCATCATGAGCAACAGGAGGAAAAACAAGGCAGTGCCAACCAAGATAAGCTTGGGTCTGGACGCCCTACTGTGAGCTGCTGGCAAGATACTCACTCTAGAATCTGACACACAGTCATGAGGGACAGAGAGAAGCAGACCACAGGAGTGGACTGGAAAAATGACTCGCCAAAGATAAAAATTGTAGCAGAGAAGTACACAGGAGCGTCAGGAGAAAGCTGACAGAATAGGAAGCTACTGGCTGTCCAACAAGACTGAAAAACAAATGCTCACAAGACATTTCCTGGACAAGGCCAGTCGAGAGCAACGGTTCTCCAGTGTGATTCCTAGGACAGTAGCCTCAGCATGTTTTGGTGTTATGGACTGAATGTGGTATTGTGCCTTTCCAAAAACTCGTATCTTAGAGCTCTAACCACCAGTACCACAGACTGCATTTGGAGTTAGGGCCTTTGAAGACATGAGGTGGTAGAGTGGGCCCTAATCTGATCTGACTGGTGTCCTTATACAAAGGAGACATTTGGACACACAGAAAAGACAGCAAGGATGCATGTGGCACAGAGAGATCACAGAGGGATGGCCATTTGAAGAACAGGCCTTCCGCAAGGCAGGGAGAGAGGCCTTGCCTGACCCTGCTGGCACTTTCACCTTGGATTTCAACCTGTAGAAATGTGAGATGAGAAGTTCTTGTAGCCTAGACCACCCAGCCTGTGGTCCTTTGTTACAGTGGCCCCAGCACACTAAAGCGAATGAGACCTGGTAAGGAATATAATGCTCAGGACTAGGCCTGAACCTACAGAGTCAGAAACTTGAGGAAGGAGGCCTGGCAATTGCATTTTAATAAGCCTTCTGGGCAAGTCTATGCACAGCTAAATTTGAAAAACATTGGTCTAGGATATGGTCGTTTAAGAACAGAGGAGGCTAAAATAAATAGAATGTTCTCTTTTACCCAGAATTGTTACATCCTTTTTAAAAAATTCTTTCAATAAGCAGAAATAAGCAGTCATATATGTTTTATATAATCTACATCGAGTCTTCATTAAAACTGATTCAGGTAATAACACTGGTAGTAACAAAAGCATTTGTTATACAGGTAGCTATTGGTTCTGCACGATAGGACAATAGTCCCAGCTCCACAGTGCCAGGGAATGACTTAGGGAGTTTAGGAGAAAATGCAGTTCCCAAAACTCAAGATTCTCCAGCTCCATAGGAGACTGGGATTTAAACATCTTTAGAGTATTAGATAATCCTGAGAAAAACATCAGTGTCACAGATCAGTTTTCTCTTATTCCCTCAAGGAGTAAAATGGGCTGAAGAGGGGATGCCATCAAGCAAAGAGATTTGAATAGTACAGAAAGAGTCCACCAAAGGCTGTTTCAGACAGTGCTTCCTTCTTTTTACCCTGAACAACAGTAACTGCAGACCAGGCCAGCCCTTCCGGGGAACAGTGTCTTCGGAGGTTGAAATTTCAGGTAATGCCTTCTAAGTTACCTTAAACTCTCCCACCACTTTCAGATGTTACAATTTTTAGTTCTAGTTGCATCTGAAGAAACCACATCAAGGCAGGTCAGTCCCAGTAACATCCAACAAACCTGATTTTTTTTTTTTTTTTTTTTTTGCTTTTATAATCTCAGTGTGTGGCCACTTCCTGTTCTCGAGGTAAGGTGAGTTAGTCATCTTCCTTAAGAACGCTATTATAATAAAATACAAATTTTCACTTTTTCTCGTCTACTTCCACTCTATCAAGTAACACAGGGGAAATGGTCCACGTTACCACAAACGAAGCTTTAAACATGCACACAACACAGAATTAAGACACACATACCTTCTGGCCAAATAAACACCACTGATATTTGAGCTACTTTGACATAGAATCTATTCTCCACATGGCTAGAAGCAAATAATCAAGTGGAGTAGAAATTGAATAACAAATAAAATAAGTAGACCCAAGCTCTCTCTGGTTAGCAGTTCTGTACTATTTTTATCCTAAACACTGAATTCTGGTACTTTGCTGGGGGTTAAGGGGTTCAAATCCTATAGTCCAGAGTCAAAACACTTTAGTCATTTCAAGGATTTTTCTGTAACTGTTCTCCCACAGATAAAGTTCCTATTGCAAACTTCAGAGCCTGTCTGATGATGAAAAAGCCACTGCCTGGAAGAGTCACCCAGCCATCTGCAGGGAACCCAGCAGGCTCCCCACAGCCCCAGTGGCTGCCGTGTTACTACTGCACCCAATACAGAGGCCTGGAATGAAATACTAACTATTAACGAGAACTGAGTTTGATATTTCTAAAGAGTTTGAGTTGTTCATTTAGATGACAAGACTAAAATGATGGGATCAGCTCCTGAACAAGAGAAGGAAAGAATCACTGCGGAGAAAGCAGGCTGAGAGAACCGAGAGTCATCCGACTTACTGCTCTGCTGAGAAGCAATCTGATCGGAGCAGGCTGGCCCTTGCAGCACTCAGCTTTCACGGCGTGGTGCTCTGTGGCTGTGGGAGGGGCCCACAAATCCCTCTCCTGGGTGGCAGAGGCCTTGGGAGCTGAGACGTGCAGCCCGTGGTCAAGCCTTGGGGAAGCAGCTTAACCCAAAGCCACAAGGCTGTCTGCCGCCTCCCAGCCGTGGCCAAAGGACCCATCACCAGCCTCCAGCCCGGGGCCTGCTAGAGGATCCATGCTGTCACCTCTGCTGGATGCTGGAGGCTTCCTACTGGCTGGTTCTAGGTCAGCTCGAGGTGCTGGTGCTTCAATGCCTGTGCACTGCTGCTTCTAGAATGGAAGCCCAAGCCCCCTCCGACCAAGATGCCCTAAAAAGGAATCCTGTTTCCTTCCACCAAAACACAAAAATTATTCTGAGGTTTACTTTGAAGGCGGTTAGTTTCTTCTTTTATTAATACGCATTTGCAACCCTGAGTAATTATAGTCACCTTGAGGGATTGCATACACGGGTCACGTCATAGCTTAATCATTTTTACTTCCCTTCCCACACCCCATCTCCTCCCACCCCAGAGCCTCCTCCCTTTTCTGGGCAAAGCTAGTCATCAAACTCAGGGGTGCTGTATACGTGGTCCTTTCAAGTTATGTTTTGTTTTGTTTTGTCTTGCTAAATTGCTCAAGCTGAACTTGGACTTGAGATTCTCCTGCCTCAGCCCCCTGAGTAACTGGGATTACAGGTTTACACCACTGCACTTGGCCTAAGAAGAACCCTTATAAAGTGACCTTATCTCTGGCCTTTCCATGCTGCCATGTGCTCACCTTCTTTCTGCTTGGCTTTTTCATGACAATGTGTCTCACTTCAGACTCCACTCTGCCTAGCCAACCACGAGTAGCACTATGGTCTTAGAGTCATCTCAGTGCCGTGTCAAGTTGCTCTCCTGGTTGAGTCAGTAAGAGAAGTTTTACTGAGAGAACAGAATGCCAGAGGGAGACACTTTCCTTCCCACAGCAGAGCTGTTCTGGAAGGGAAATCGAGACTTGCAGCCCCAGAGTGACTTTACCTGACTGTGTGCAGGAAACTCGGTCTCCAAGGTGGGGAGGAAAGGACAGCACTTGTCACCTCTTATCACCCACTGTCCTAACATGGGACATTACATTTTCATGGAGGAAAACCAAAATAATGACTGCCACATGAGGTCAAAAGAGCAAAACATGATAAAACAGAAAATAAAGATGCTAAAAGAAGAGGGGAAGGAAATATCAAACTGAGTGTGACTCTAAAAGTCCTATAAATGCACAATGAATTAACTAAAGGTGAATCTGAGATTTTTTTAAGCTCTCTGAATTATCAGTCAGTGCATAATAAGTAAGCACTGACAGTCAGGCTGTACGGGCCAAGAATCAGACAGACACAGTCCTAGCCCTCGTGGAGATTACAGTGTGAGGGGAAAGAAACCTTAAAGCTTGTTGCCCTGGGGCTGGAGTGTGCAAACCCTGGGTTCAAGAAGAAAGAAAGGAGAAGTAAAATAGGGAGAAGAAAAAGGAACAGGGAGAGGAGAAAAAGGAGGGAGAGGAAGAGGAGGACAATGGAAGAGGAGGGGGAGGGTCTATACAAAGATACAGAAGAGAACCAGGCTATGACGTTCTGTAGCCAGAGTAGTAGTTTGCGGAAGGAGGAGGGTTGTCTCCCTGAAGACGTGACTTTCAAATAAAGTGGAAGCACAGGAATGCATGAAGCAGATGTGGAGGGGCCATTCAGAGCCTGTGGGGGCTCTAAGGGGGCAGAGGCAATGGTGTGTCCAGCAGTCACCCACGGCCAGTGTGACAAGCCAGAGAGCAGGACAGGAGACCATCATAGCTTCCTTTCAGGCCTCAGGACTGCTTGGTCTTTGTCTTGGTGACAGGGAGAAGCCACCCCAGGCTCAGCAGGAGAAGAGCCTCAGCTCCAGCCCGTGGCACCGCTGTGTGAGACAAAGACCACAGAGGCTGCGGTGGATCGGGAAACCCGTTAAAGCTAGAGGTGACGCTGGTTTGGTCAGGGGACTAACTCGGGGAGGTCCAGCATTCTCAATGTTTTAGTTACTCCTCTCTTTGCTGAGACAAAATACCTGACACCCAAAGTTGAAGGAGAAAAGGTTTATTTAGCTCACAGTTTGTAGGACATTCAGTCTATAATTGGCTGGCTCCAAAGCAGGGTAGCATGGCAGACGGCATCACAGAGGAGAAACAGTTTATGGTGGCCAGAGTAGCAGATCAAGGGACAACTAAAGCTCTTTCTATCCCTTATATCTTACCCAGGCTACTGAGGGTGGGTAGCACTCACTCCTTAACCCTAGTGCCCTTGAGCCTAGCATTGGCCCATGAATCACACACTCCAGATCCAGCCACTTCTGAAGAAGCCCCACCTATGACCACACAAGGCTTTGGGGAACATCTAGACACAGCCATAACACCAGATAAAAACCTGATTCAGACCATTTGACTGCTCTCCATCACGCTCAAAAAAATGTCCAGACTCCGGACCACAGGCTACCAGGCCTCAGAGGACCCAGTCCCTATGTCTCTCTCCAACTCCATGGATGCCACACACCCTTCTTGTCACTTCTCCTCAGTCCCCCAGCCTGAGCACCATTTCTCGAGCTCCCCAAGTTCTTTCCTTCATATCTGCTGCGTTCTTCATCTGCAGCATCAGTCCCCCACATCACACCGGCTCATTCTTTATCCCTCGTGTCTCACTACCTCATGTCCCCAGGAGGCCACCTCTGTCCTCCAAGTCTCCAGAGCCTAACTCTGTCACCTCACTCCTCTCCGTCTCATTCATCCACTCAGTAAGTATTTACTGAGCATCTACCATGTGCAAAGCTCTGGAAGATACGTGGGTGAACAAACCAGGAAAAAAATCTACCTTTGTGGAGTTTCACTGTAGGGGAGGGGATAATTAAATATATGAGCTTAATATTTAAGTTAGAAGTAAATTATAGATGATTGGGAGATCAGAGAAGGTGGGAAGAAAAGAAGCAGGGAACAGGAGAAGCATGAGGTGGAGCAGGCCATAATCTTTACATGGAAGGAACAGGACAAAATTCTCTGAAGATGGTTCTGAACAAAGCTTGAAATGATTCCCGGAAGGAAATGTAGTCACCCCGAACTGGTTTCCCTCACGGCGTTTTCTGTCATTTAGAATGGTCACATTTGCTTGTTTGCTCTATTTTTGTCTCTCCTTCTTACTTTCTCCACACACACAGGGATATAAATTCTGTCAGGGTAAGGACTGAGGTGTCCTATTCATTCTTGTATCGTTAGGTCTGGGTACAAGTATTTTGCAGAATGAACCAGCAAATGGAAAGAAGCAACTGTTTAGAGAGAATGATCAGCTTCCATGTATTATTGAAACTACTGGGCCACACTGCTCTAGTAAAACAAGGGACCTGGTCTGAACCAATGGCAATAGCTTCTTTTTAAATTTATTTATTTATTTCTTTATTTAGTTTTGTACCGAGGATTGAACTCACAACCTCGCGCTTGCCAGGCAGATGTATATGCCACTAAGCCAAATCCTCAGGTAGTGATAGCTTTTTGAGAAATGAGGTACTTACTTGGCACAGAACCATGGAACAAAGATTTCTGTATGCTATTCCCATTTTCCTGGCAAACAGCTCTTCTTGATGGTGGGAATCCTCCCTTCTCGGCACCACGTTTGCACACTCTTTGAGTAGGCCAAGTTTGACACTACCATGGCTACAACATGAATGTGGACAGAGATTTGAGACCCAGCAGGGCCGCTCAGGCCAAAGCTGCCCGTGGGGTTCTCTCTCTCTCCACCGACTTTGCTTTCGGCAGACAATGTGAGCTGTGATGGCTAACTTTGCCCCTTTGTGGGGAGATTCTGGCCTGAGAATGAGTCAGTGCAGAAGAAAGCAATGATCAAAGCGGAGAAATAGGGCCAGGGACACAGCTCAAAGTCAGAGCACTTGTCTAGCATGTGACAGCCCTGGGTTTGATGTCCAGCACAGCAAACGCAAGCACACGCACAAAGACAGACAGATAGGTAGATGGGTAGACACACTGAAAGACAAAAGAGAAAAGAGATAAATTTTTAATTGTATGATAAAAGCTCTTGGATCCATTCATTCCCAAAGCCAAGTGCATTATTTGAAATTCTCAGTTAAGTAGGAATTTAAGAGTCATCATTAAATAAAGTTGTTGCTTACAACTATATATCCACTAAGCAGTGCTTAAGAGTCTATGTTGAAAGACCGAAGGCCATTTTTTTTTTTTTTTTTTTTTTTTTTTTGGTACTGAAGATCAAACTCATGGCCTTGCGCTTACCAGGCAGGCATTTATGCCACTGAGCGAAATCCCCGGCACTTTTTTTCTTCTTTTTTATACTATCCATCTTCCAACGGAACAAGGAAGCATCATGTTAATAATCTGGTGGGCCGGTGACAATGGAACCACAATTAATTCTATACAAAATAAAGCTCTACTCACTCAATGTCCACTCTTTCCTAGGCCTGTGCTAGAGCTGGGTATGGAATGCTGGTGTGACAGCCAGACCTTCTCCTTGTTTGGAGAGTACAAGGAGTAACCAACTTCATGCCAGGCAGCATAAATGAAGTCCAATGTGTAGTGGAGTCCAAAGTAGGAGGCAGCCTGCTCAGCAGGGTCGTTTGGAGGAGTGGGGTGATGGGGCCATTCTCAAGGGATGTCAAACGCAAGAGCAAAACCACTACTAGGATCTTGTCGGAGTAAAGCCGGGAATAAGGAGTTGCAGGCAGAAAGGGCACATCGAAGGCCTAGAGGCAGAAGGTCGGGCGCGCTTATGTGGGGTACTAACTGAGAGTTTTGGGAAACATCCTCCAAGTCACATATTCAAGTCTCAGCATCTACACTTTGGTGACACGTTCCCTTTTTAAACCACACATTCACCATTTTAGCCCATAGTCTATCTTTTCTCACTTCTTTACTAATCATATGCAATTAGGGTAGTTTGCTTGTTATCAGTATCACTTAGCAGTTTCATTACTAAGGAATAATACAAACAGAAGCAGTACTATCAAGAACTGCAAATGTCTTAACATATAAACTCTAAACCAGGTGTGGTGGCTCATGCCTATATCCCCAGCACTCCAGAGGCTGAGGCAGGAGGATTGCTGAGAGTCACAGGCCACCCTGGCCTAGAAAGTGAGTTCAAGGCCAGTCTGAATATATATATATTTGTCTTTTTATACACAAATATATATATTACATATATATTTATATATATATTAACCGTATTGGAATAGTTTCTATCAAAACCCTGAAAACAACCTACATAGCACAGAGTTTAAACTAGATGAAAGTTATGCCTTACTCTCTCTGTAGAACTTTATGATCATATATTCCAATAATAAGGCTCTGTAGAGATAAAGTGGTTGTTTTGTATAACAATATCTTGAATCTTCCAGCTGGAATAAAATGAGATGTTGAAAACAAAGTTATTATATTGTTAAATGAGACATAGAAAAGACATTTCTCCTCCTTAGAATATTTGTTATGAATTTAAACAGAAAATATTTTCGTGGGTACAGCAGTAATAACTTACGAACAATTCTATTTCAACAAGTTTTTTTTAATGAATCAATATTTTTGCTTGCAAAGGACATTCCTCTCACTTCATCTGCTAATGTTCTATAAAACATCTTTTAGCTGAAATACCGCATCACTACTTCCATTTTGCTTAGCAAAGCCCGAATCATGTTAATTTTGTGCAAACAACACATCTGTTTTTTATGGAAGAATGCTATTTCTCACTTGCTAAAAATATATACAAGGACAGAAGAAGCCACCCCCAAACCACCAGGGTACCCAGTTAGCTGCGGTACAAATATCCTTTGGTCTTAGTTAAGTAAATCGCCAACCCAGCTGATACACGTTAATACTGCTATCTGCTTTTCTTTTGGACACATTCTCAGAAGTGAGGTAATGTTTGATGTTCCCCTAAGAAAGTAAGCCTGGGGCATGTTCGGAATCAGCTTGATGAGGCTATTGTTTGCAGGTAAATGGAGGCAGTGAGTGGTATGATGAAACCAAGATAAGATAGAACTCAAAGGCAATCAGTCCAATGTTCAAAGTCACTGACGTCAATTAGACTACAGAAGAGCTAGACACACTGTAGGAAGTGGCCCCCCAATTAATAAATCTTTATTGGGCATTCCGGTCTTACCTCCCATTGTCTCCACCTGGCTCTTCATGTGAAAACTTCTCCCCCCACCCCCTTAGGCCCCACATCAAAAAACATGGTGTGCAAGGGTGTAACTTCAAAACCTTCTCTCCACTGGCTGTGAAACATGAACCAAATGTCCTTCAATAACTGGTGCTCGAAGGCAATCAAAAAACCACCCCTGTGAACTGAATGTCTCTGAAGATGCCTGCCTTTCATACCATGTTTTAGGTCATGATATCTTGCTTAAAACTGATGCTCTTGTTGATTCCCTGAAGCTGTAGTTGTTCAAAGGGCAAAAGGAGTGAAAGACATTCCTTGAAGACTCTCACCGCACTAAGAGCTCCCATTTCTCAACTAAGAAAACCTGCGTGGTTACTAAAACCCTGGGCTTCTGATATCTCCCAGACCTTCCCCTCTTGCTTGACAGAGGCAGCACTCCAGAGAGGCTCACCGAAAACAAGACGAGTGTGGGCCGGCGGTAGGAACCAAGCAGGCCAGGTCACGCAGTGCTCTAAAAGGTTTCCCACCCGGCTCTAGGCCTTGGGAGACTCTCAGTACAGTGCACTCACTCCAGTGTACCACAGATGCGTTGGGAAACATTGTGAGCAAGTAACTCACCGCTTCTTTCGCAATTACTAAATGGTTTGACCCTCCCCCAGTTCCACCGCACAGCTAGCCCCACTTGAGGCTCTGTATGTGTTACCGAATGTGTATGTGCTTTTCCCCCCTTGCCCTTGACCCTAAACGATTCAATATAACAACAACCTATGTTATGTGCAAGCATTTCTATAGAATCAGTATGGATGTGGGTTTTGCATTCGGTATTAAAAGCACGCTAGAGATGATTTAAAGGCAGGGGAGGATATGAACAGGTTCTATGCAAATACCAAGCCCTTGTCACGTAAGGCACTTGGACATCCGTTGACTTTGGTATCTGAGAGACACAGGGACAACTGGATTTACATAGCACATTCACAGCTACCAAATGCTTTTGCCGTTTTTATCTTCTTTAATCCTAACAGTGGCCCCTGGAAGACATACAGCAGACATTATTCATTCCCATATTTGGAAAAGAAAAATGAGTCTGTATCAGAACCCAGATCTGGTTCCAAGTCAAAGGACTTGAAGTTGTGGGGCTCAGTGTCACCATCGGGAAGGAAATCCAAGGGAACCCACCGCTCACCTTCCCCACGGCCCGCATGTGGCCCACGGCGTTGTCATTTTCCAGTCAGACACTGAGAGTTGGGACTCGGTGCCTCCCTGCCTACATTCTTCCCCTGACAGTCTACACTGCCAGCACCGTCAGTAGCAGCTCTCAAGTCACGCTAGGGCTCCGCCAGGCCCTCTACCAGCCGGCCGCTCACCATCCAAGCTCCTCGCTGGGGCCTAGGAAGGCTGGGTAATCCTCCCCGCACTACCCTGAATGTGGAGCGCGCTCCTGCCCGCCTGGACCTCACCCACCAGCCCTTACATGCGCTCTTCTCTCTGCCTAGCACGTTAGTCCCCAGGTCCCGGCTCCCAGCACCCTGCTCTTAATTATACGGATGCGCATCATGTGTCTTATTAATCCCCCACTGGCGGACCATCGGGGTGTTTGCAATTTTTGCTATTATTAAGCACAGAGAAATGAATTCCTTTGTTCTTATATCCTTGGACATCTGTGCGAGCCTTTTTATAGAGTCAATAAGGATGAAGGTTTTGAGGGCAGTGTTTGTTTTGCTTTGTTTTGTTTATGAAGAAAAGAATTTTTGTTTCTCACAGTTGTGGAGGCAGGGGAGCCTGGCATGGGGGGCGGCCTCTGGGGAGGACCCTCATACTCTTCTCCCATGCCAGAAGGCACTGTGGCAAAACAGAGCAGGCCTGGAGTTTTCACAGCTCCTACCAAGTAACAGTTATTCTTTCAATCTTCCTTTGGCATATCAGAGTTAACAACAGTATGTGGTTTTTTGTAGCTGTTTAGATTTCCCCCACTGTCCTCCCTTTCAGAATCTCCTATTAATACATGCAAATAAAGCTGGTCTCACTGGGTGTGGTAGCACATGCCTACAACCCAGCACTTTAGAGGCTGAGGCAGGAAGATTGCTTTGAGTTCAAGGCCAGCCTGGAATACATAGCAAGACCCTGTCTCCAAAACTAATAATGTAAAATAAAAGAAAGCACCCCGATGGATGTTTTGAAATTTTGTTTTATTTTCCTTCTTTTTTTTTCTTTTTCTCCTTGAAATAAAATGAATTTAGAAAAAAAAACATAAGGCTCATTTTACCAATAAAAATGAAAGATGGATCAACTTTTCTATCGTGTGATCAGACTTCCACGATGACAACTGATCATCTGCTCATATGACCCTTGTGTTCAGAAGTATGGCATACTTAGTACAGACAGTGAAAAATTCAATTTGTATACTTTTTTAAAGTGAGAAACCTGAGAAAACATACACAATTTCAATAATCAGCTGAAACTCTCAGATTGCTGCCCAGTCATAGCTTAGCAGTATTTAGATCACATGGAAAGACTCTAGTCTAGAAATCTGATTTTTTCTTGCTTTTATAATTACCTCCCAAACTGACTGGAAAGAAAAGAAACCATAATACTTGAAGAATTAACAAAATTGACTCCATTATCTTGCCCAATTAACTCTTCCTGCTTCTACAGCTGAGCAGAGCGCCCCAAGGGTTTTGTCAATCAGCCTTAAACCTCTCAGGTACATCCGAATTCTCACTTCAAGTATTCAAAAGAAAATTAAGCTCAATATGACCTCCTGCTTGTCCTGCTGGGAGAGCTGGCACTCAGATTTCAAATTCTCAGTCTCTGTTCGGAAAAGTGTTTTTAAATCTCAGGGTAACATAATCTCTTGTGATTAGACTGATCTCACCTTTCAAAAAAGTTTTCTGTGACCTCACTGAAATTGCCTGCTGGGGCTGCAGTGAGGGTCCCAGTTCCCTAAAGTTCCTTCCCAGAAATGCAGGCCACCTTTGGAACGGGTGTTTGTCACACAGTGCGTGGCCACACCAACTTTGTGATAGGAACTTCATTGCTCACACCGAACGTCTGAAGCTTGCCAAAGTCCCAGTGAATTCCTGCTTTGCTCATCATACGGTTTCAAAAGCCGAATATTTGTTCCTGATATAAGACACAATCTTTCGTATTGAATTTTTTAAAACTTCTTTTAAAAAATTTTGCTCACAAATGCATACTTTTTCTGAAGATCTTAGTAATAATACACAGCTCTGTGTTAACAATAAGTTATTTTTTTCATCTTCCTTTGATATCCATGGGCAAAGATGGGCTTGATCTGTGGATTTGCGATTTTTCTGAATTCATACATTTCGTGCTCTAAGTAGCCACCCCTTTACAATGGTTCTAAATTGTTTTGCACTTACCTGGTAACGTGCTTTGAAGTTAATTCTCTGGAAACAGAGGGGGGAAGATTGAAATAAATTACTTTGAAACTGTCCCACGACCAAGAAGAGTCACACTGGGCCAATCACTAAACCCAGAACCACCCAACATTTTTAGGGTTCCCACTAGGAAGCTGGCAGTTTGCCACAGCTGGGAAAAGGATGAGTGCATTTCTCCGTAAGATTCGAAACAAAAATTCAAAGGAATAGATTTTTTGACGTAAATTTCCACACTCCATTTGTGAAGAAAACACAAAAGTGACCTCTCAGCCAGGAAGTGCTGCCTGAACTTAGAAAATGATCTCTTCTTGTGTTCTCTCATCATCATCATTACTCTTTTTAATCTTGCAAATGTGAAAACTTTTATCTTTCACTTTGAAACCTCATAAGAATCATTCTTATTCATTATGACTCATTGGATCAAATGCCCCTAAAAGCCCTTTGTCGCTCAAATCTCTAATGTGCTTTGTGTTCATATACTGTTTGCTAAGCACTTATTTTGCACCAACAACTTTCTGGGTATCTTGAGGGGTTGAAGAAGGAATGTGCCTGTAATCTCAGTGCTCCAGGAGGCAGGAGGCTGAGGTAGGACGATCTCCCAAGTTCCAGCATAACCTGGGTAATTTAGTGTTTGAATGAGACATTGTCACAGAGTAAAAAAAATAAGGAAGTAAGCCAGGCATGGTGACACACCTGTGTGATCCAGCGCTCGAGAAACTGAAGCAGGAGTTTGAGGCCAACCTAGGCTGCAAATGGGTTCATAGCTGACCTGAATGACATAGCAAGACCCTGTCACAAAAAATAATAGTAATATTGAAATAAATTAACTAAATTTAAAGGGCCATGGATGCAGCTCAGTGCGAAGGTCTTGCGTTGAGTCCCCAGTACAGATAAATATATGCATACATGCGTGCATACTCACTTTTTCTGTTTCCAAGTCAATCTTACCTCATGTATACCCCACCATGAGTATAGTACATGGCCTCCTAACCTTCCCCCAGGCTTAAGGACTGTCAGCTTCCACCTAAAAGTTTCCAAATACGTTTCCATTTTCTTGGGCCCAAAAGCCTGATATCACGAGTTCTACATCTTCATTAGCTGTTAGTATTATACCAGTGCATCTTACGCCTTGTGTTTGTTTTGCTTTGTTTTCTGTCTTTTGCAGAACTTCTGACTGACACTAGGAAGGAAATGGCTGAGAACTCGCAGGTGGGACCTCACGGCAGAACAGTGGTTGTGGAGACACCTGTCGGTCCAGCGGCTAAGGGTGGATTAGACCCAGCTGGAGACTCTGCTCTGAGCTTGCACTCAGCGTTCAGCATCTAACCAGAGAGCAGGGTGTGCTCTGACCCAGCGGGAGCCCACAGCTCCCCAGAGAGAGTTGGGAGACAGGAAGGCAGAACCGGGGAGGCCTCTGGTACAACCGAGCTTAGGTCGGGTAAGTAGCTTGCGCTGATGGGAAGAATGAGGAGAAAGAGTGAAACTGCATCAAGGACAGGAAGAAGCAGTACCGTGTCAGACACTAGACGCCCATCGGTGCTCATCCAACGCACTCGTCACATTTCTGTTCAGGGCACAAAACCGCAGAGGAGGGGAGACTGCTACCGCCACTTCTCAGGCCTACGCTCTCACCAGGTGACACTCTTGCCCTGCATTAGACCTCACAGCGGATGAGCACACAGCAGGGCCAAGATGCTAACCCTCTTCGTCACACACCCAGTAAAGTCCAAGCACACTGAAACACAGCATTCCGCTAGACGGGATGAAAAAGCTCCGGAGATGTGCTGTGCGGGACGGTGACTGCTGATAATCATGCTGCACCGTGTAATTCAAACTCCTGGAGAGAATTAACCTCACATGTTCTTGTCACCCAAAAATAATGATGGTGTGTCTAGGGCTACCGTTCAGGGGCACAGCGTCTGCCTGGCAAGCGCAAGGTGTGAGTTCAATTCCCAGTACCAAATAATAATAGTAATGATGATGGTGACGATGTGAAATGATACGTTAATTAGCTTGGCTGTGGTAACCATCCCAGAGTATACACATATCAAAATATCACACTGTAAGCCTTTAATAGATACATTTTATTTGTCTACTATACCTCAGTAAAACTGGAGGGAGAAAGAAAGAAAGAAAATAAACAGATAAGCCGGGTGTGTCTACACTTACTGTCTGCATAGATGCTCCCATATTTATTTATCTATAGATTCTGGCAGTTTACTTCAACCAGCATAGAGCTGCAGACGTGACCCAGCAGGTGCAGGAGGTCCAGTGTCCTCCGCCCACGCCTGCCCAGCTCCTCCCTGCAGCCCACACCAGCCCACTCCCCCCAACACACACTCTTCCCGGAGCCCAGTGCGCTGACCCTTCCTGCAACGGCCCCTCGGCTGGTCTCAGTATGGTGCTGGGCTTCAGTCTGCAAACACAGCTGAGGCGCGAACTGCCCTGCCCGAAGAGTGTGGCACAGCCCTCCGGCCCCTGCTGATGCGCACCGCTGAGAAACAGTCAGCTTCTGTTACCCGAGCAAGCTGCTAACGGAGGCAGGCGCTTGCTGCAGTGAGGCAGCGAGGTCAGGAGAGAGCCCGCGACATTTGCAGGTGACATCTACAGGCGACTGCGGAGTCAGCGACCTTGCCGGGGCCCTCTTCTGTGACCTGCAGGAAGGGTCCTCTCCGTGCTGCAGATCACGTTCGAGAGCAATAGGGAAAATGCAAATAGCCTGTGTCTAGCAAGGGCTTAAATTCCTGGCACTTGTGTATGGAGAAACTTCATGTGAAGCTTCTCGGGCTCATGCTCTTACTTTGTCTCATTCTCCTAAATTTAACTTGGATTTATTTTTGGTCTTATGATAGATGTACTTCCATAAACTGTCTTTTTATGATAGGTGTTTTGGCAAACTATCTTCATAAATCCTTTTCGGAAAAAGATAAAGTAAAATGAGCAAGTGAATAAGAACAAATCAATGAATCAACTGTGTTCAATTTTCCTTTCAAGATTCAGCAATTTTTTAAAAAGATTCAGCAATTTTCCCTGGTGTGGTGGCACTTACCTGTAATCACTCCGCAGGAGGCTGAGGCAGGAGGGTCAAAGGAAGTCCAAGGTTCACCTGGGCCGCGTGGTGAGTTCAAGGCCATCCTGAACGACGTGGGGAGACCCTGTCTCAAAGAAAAAAAAAGATTCAGCAATTTATCTTCTTCATTCAGGTGCTCTGCACAGATCCCAGCACCCTCTGCCCACTTCACATTCCCCAAAACTACACGATCATCTTCTCCAAAACTATTCCTGAGTATTATGCACCCTTTTCCTTCACAAATATAATCTCACTGAATCCTCTTTC
This sequence comes from Dolichotis patagonum, assembly GCA_004027295.1. NCBI lineage: Eukaryota > Metazoa > Chordata > Mammalia > Rodentia > Caviidae > Dolichotis > Dolichotis patagonum. The sequence continues at coordinate 60,633 of PVJX010008113.1, forward strand.
AGTTTACACAGTTTAAATTCTGTGTCTCAGCACAGTCGGACGATAGTAATAAAGCTCAAATCAGAAACTTGGCCTGCCCAATTCGAAGTCCATGGTCTCTGCACCACTCCACCCGGCTCTCTGATGGCAGAGACTCTGGCAGCAAGCAGGGCAGAGGCACGAGGTTCTCATCATCATCTCCTCGCACAGTCACCAGCCCGAGGGGCCAGCTGTTCCTGCGTCTCCTTGTGCCCTAAGCCCTGTCTCCAGCTGTCGGTTTTGTGCATTGAAGACGCAGCCAAATGCTTTACGAGAATATAATGTGTTGTTGAGTCCTGCAGAGTATGCAGTCCTCATTCCCAAGCTTTGTTTTTTTTTTTTAGTACCGGGGATCGAACTCACGACCTTACACTTGCCAGGCAGGCGCTTAAGCCACTGAGCTAAATGCCCGGCCCTCCAGGCTATTTTTTAATCAGCTTCCACCAGTTTAAATTTAAGGGATGACCCCCCCAAATTTTTTTAATTGTAGGCATCAGTTATCAATTCCTTCCTGAATTCCCAGCTCTCTGTGGAATATTTCTACCAACGAGTTTTACTCTTGTCCTAAACTTGAATTATAAGTCCCTTCTCTCCCTTCAACTATTCTGCCCAGGAAATGATATATCCATTCACTCAGAATACACACCTTACAATCCTCTTTCGTGTAGACATAAATGGAATTATAGAGCTTAATAGTCACTTCATGATGAGAACGTGGTTAGGACAGGCCATTTCAGTCACCTATCCCCAAATTAGTCAAATATGGATTTCTGGAATTTTTTTTTAGCCAGACATATAAACCCACAAATCATACAATTGCATCTGTAAACTGGGTGTGCTGGCATATCTGTAACCCTGGCACTCAGGAGGCTGAGACAGGAAGATTTCTATGTGATGCAGGGCAGCCTCAGCTATACAGTAAGTTCAAGGCCAGCCTGGACTGCATAACAAGACCCTGTCTCAAAAAACCAAAAATAAAAAACTGCATTTATATAAAATATCTAGCATCAGTAAATTCATGGAGACAGAATACAGCTTGGTGGTTGTTGGAGGCTGGAAAGGCAGAGGAATGAGAAGGAATTACTTTTAATGGGTAAGGGGTTTTACTCTGAACTGTGGAAGTATTTTGGAACTATATAGTGAAGATGATTGTAAGACATTGTGAGTGTATAGATGTCACTGAATTGTTCACTTTAAAATCGCTGACTTTAGGGCCGGGGATTTAGCTTAGCGGTGTAAGCGCCAGCCTGGCAAGTGTGAGGTTGTGAGTTTGATCCCCGGTACCAAAAAATAAAACAATAAAAATAAAAATAGCTGACTTTAAATTACATGAATTTCCACTCAATAAATGATGTTTTAAATAAACTTCCAGTGAGTATGCCAGCCTCCAGCCCCTCCCTGTCCCACCCCACCCGTCCCTTCCTGACAGAAAAAGCTTCCAATATTGCCTCCGCTCAGAAGCTGCTGCAGTTCCCCTCTTCACCGCCAGTGCGCACCTCCTCCGCAAGCCCCACTGCCAGCCTGGGCCCTCACTCCGGCCCAGGGACCTGTCCTTCCAGGCCCCCTGCAGCGTGCTCTGGCTTGGCCTAAGCCACTGACGTCTCTCCGGATCCTGACTCTCTCTGCGTTTCACACAGTTAAAATGCACTGCTCTCTGGCCAGGGACGTAGACAGAGCTGGTAAGAGCAAGGTCGTGAGTTTGATTCCCAGTACACACACACACACACACACACACACACACACACACACACTCACACACTCACACGCCCTGCTGTCATCTAATACGCAAAATCCACATCCCCTGACCAGTCCTGAGTTCACCACCGCAGGTGCCTCCTTGATTCCCACCCTGCCTGCGTCACTTTGGGGAATACAGGAAGGACCACAAGACGCCCCACCGATGACTCATAAACTACTGCTCGCTATTTCTCCCACTCATCCTGCTAAACTACAATCTATCCTTTGTGTGAAACGATCCTCAAGTCTACCTACTCTCCTCCTAGTTCCTGATTTAACAAGAAATAACTCCTCAAATTTCAGGGAAATTGACTATATGCTATCCAACAAACAATCTCCATTAGTACACACAGTCCCGGGATTTATAAGACAAGGTAAAAACAGCAATTTACATTAGCTGCCTTTCCTTCATAGAAATGCCTGAAACCATACCCCTCATATTGGGGAACTTCGGGAGAAAAAAACAGCCGTAGGTGAAAAGACTGACAGATATCTATGGAACAATGATTAAGAAACATACTTTTATGTGTTTCTTCAACTAGTAAAAATCTTTTTTTTCTCCAGTACTGAGAGTTGGACCCAGGCCTTTGTACCAAGAGCTGCATCTCTGGTCCTTTTTAAATTTTATTTTGAGACAGTGGCTCATTAAGTTGCCAAGTTGTACAGGCTGAGCTGGAACTTGTGATCCTCCTGCCTCAGAGAGCTGAAATTACAGGCATGTGCCATGACACTCAGCACAAAATTAAACCATTAATAGCAAACACTAGACGCTTTGTCCCACCAGTTAGCCCTTCACAGCACCCTTATTCCATACACTTGTTGTGGCATAAAGCGGGGAAGGATGCTGAAATTCTTATAAAAGGCTCTGGTTGGGTAAAAGGAGAGCAGGAGTTCAAAGACAGAGCTGGGGTGGGGGAGAAATCATGACTCTAGAGCTGGAACATCCCAAGCTGAAATTGCTATAAGCCCAGGAAGAAGAAGACGTGCTTAACATACCTTCCAGTTTAAGCATCAGATCTTGGCTACCGAACTTGGGCTATACAACAAAGATCCAGATGAAATGTAGATAGGAGCAAGATAAAAACGTATCAAGCCCAGAGAGACATCAGTGCAAACACAGTGGGAATCTGATAAAGGTTAAAATCAGCATAATAAAGAGATTCCAATTATCTCTAATATCAGAGATTTGCTATTTTCCTAACAGCATGATGGCGCTTATGTAATGCATGGTATTTATATAGAGTCCATAAGGTTTGTTGTTTTAGACATTATGTATGTATTTTTTCGGGATCAATATTCTTTGTTTTAATGTAATTTTTATGTTATATTTCATGAGCAATTCCAGTCTGGCTTAAGAGCCACATTTTTCCACCCACATGGGAAAGCCTGCCAAACCTTCAAGGTTTTGCAATATTCTTTTGTAGTATTCCTTTTATCAGGGAATCAAGCAAATACTAATTTTTTTCTAAAGAGAGACACATGCTTCTCTGCCAAGCACCCAAGTTACAGTATGACATAATATGAGCTGTCAACAGTTCTGCACAATCTTCCAAGACTCCAATGGAGATACCACAGAAGCCATTAGCTCTGGGAGAGGCCTACATGGAGAAATCATAGAGCCGATTAGTCCTGGAGTCCTCAAACCTGTTCATGAACATCCATGGAATTTAAAGCCTTCCTTTCTTTTTTTCCGGACTAGCTCATACATCATCACTTCATTTTTCACAACCCCAGGATTCCTAAGATGCAGTAATTACTAGACACCATGCAGTAGGATGTCTAAGAAGCCTTCCTGCAGTTGGACCTAGTCCATAAAAATTCAAACACACAAACAAAAAAACACAGGTTTGAAAAGGAGAGGTGACCTGGGCTCAATGCACAAAGAAGACATTATTCTTAGGAACTACAAAGTACTTTTATTTCTTGAGGTTTCAATACATCTAAAAGACCTGTAACCACTGTTTGAAGGAGAAGAAAAGAAAGATGATTAAAAGAACTATGGGAAAAATAAGGGGGAGAAAACATCAGAAAGGTAGGAATGCCAAGACCCTTAGTCTTTGGGGCGTGCCTGAGGCCTGAGATATCACACCTCAATTCTATTTCTCTTCCAAGCCTCTGGGTGGAATTACATGTGTGGAAATTCTGGCTCAAATGGGTCCCACCAGAAAGGCACTTCTGCTTCAAACGTAAGATTATTTAAACATTAAGTACCAGCAACATCAAACCAAGTAGAAAAAGGAAATGAGATTCATTGGAGAAAACCACAACCAGCATCACATGTGGCTGAACTCAGCCCACTGAGGGAAGGATTAATCCCCTACAACCTAGACCAAGAAATCCACACCCTTCGAGTTTCTCAGCTCTCTAATCAAACGAAGCCTGCGTGAATGACAGAAATACACCTCTGCATACCAAGTCATATGATTTTATGCCTGTAACTCATTATCAGTTTAAGCCACGTAGGCTCTGAAATGCATTGATACATGGTAAGATGGGCAAAGGGATGAGGGTTCACACCAGTAACTGTGTGTGTGTGTGTGTGTGTGTGTGTGTGTACACACGCGTGTGTGCGTCCCACCCATGAATATGATAGTATGGACAAATGAGGCCATTATGGACACTCTTTTTCTGAGGTTCCTTGTTTAATCAGGCCTGAGCAGCTATTTGATCAAGTCATTGTGGCTATCTCTGTTTGCCAATGAGTCAATCAATATGAATAGTGAAGGCTCTTCCAAGACCACACATAGACAGAAACACTTCATTTCCCTATAGAAACTGAGCTCCATCCTGGAAAAAAGAAATCGTCCCACATTCGTCAGAGCCATTTGCCCATCCAGCACAAAATTCCTAGTGCGCGCTACCACCAGCTAGATTAGCAAGCAAGAACTAGGCGGCCACTCACTAAGAAGCCCCGCTTCCTGATCACTCAGGAGCACCCCCTTGTTCCTTTCGGGGAGCTCCAGCTCTGAAACAGTGAAGGAGTCTGTGGGCAGATGTGGGAGCAAGTCCTTTCCTTGGTGACGAATGCCACCAGTTACCACCGGCTGCCAATCATTTCCTCTGCCTTCCCCCAGGAGGGGACAGGGCACTGGGTAAGGAGGAGACAGGCTGGCGTCCTTCTCTGCATGACAGCGCAGTCCAGCCTTACACTGTTTCAAATATTTGATAGGATTTGTTTGAATATGGGAAGCTTGTTTCATATAATACTTCTCAGCAATCAATGAGGTCATAGTACAATACTCTGAAGGAATTTTAAGTTCTGTTTGGCAAATGAAGAGGAAAAGAGAAATGACTTGTCCTTGGCCATGTGTGTGGCAAACTCCACAGGAATAAAAAAAAGTGGGGACTGATGGAATGGAAGGGGATGTAGGAATGGGGGGAGATGGAGGGAAAGGAGAGAAGGAGAAGCAGAGGGGATCAAGAGGAGACACATATATGGACCGATTCCCACAGTGAATAAGCTTACTATGTACCACAAACATACTAATGAAAAAGGAAAAACATAAAAGTAAAAAGGAATGTAAAAATTATAAAATAAAAGCAAGGTCCTATGAAAGGAAAAACTAAGAACATATGATAAAAATAAAAGAAACTAAAATAGAGGCATCAAACATATAATCTAATGATTACATTCATAGATACACTGCCTAAGAGAAATGCAAATATATAGTCACACTAAACTTTATGAATGAGTTCACAGCAATATGAATTATGAACACAAAATAGCCAAAAAGTGGAATTCGATTAATTCAATTAATTGATGAATAGATAAGTAAAGTGAGGTATGCCAGTATGGCAAGGTGATACACTCCTGCAATCCCAGTCAGGAGGCTGAGACAGGAGGGTCGTGAATCAGAGGCCAACCTGGGAAACTTGGGAGTTCAAGGCCAGCCTGAGTTACATAACAAGATCCTAGCTCAAAAAAGAGGACAGAGAGAAAGAAAAATTAGGTACATCCATACACGGAAACATCATTTGACCATAAATAGAAATGAAGCATTACTGACCTACGCTACAGCATGGATGAGCCTTAGAAACATTGTGCAAGGTGAAAAAAGACACCCGCAGAGACAGAAAATAGATTAGTGTGTTCCAAGAGCTAGGGGCTTGGGCAGGGAACCCGACAGTGACCCTAAAGGCGCAGACGTTGGGGGAAGGATGCGAATACCCTAACATCCCACAGCCGTGATGGATGCAGTTACAGGGCTATATTAGAACCATTGAACCGTAACCCTTTGTTGTGTTGCTCTGAAACAGGATCTTGTTATGTAGACCAGGTTGGACTCAGACTGTTGGACCTCCTCCCTGGGATTATAGGCATTCATCCTTGAACCCACGCATTGCATGTACGTGTGTGTGTGTGTGTGTGTGTGAGAGAGAGAGAGAGAGAGAGAGAGAGACAGAGATAGAGAGAGAGAGAGATACTGGAGGTTGAACCCAAGACCTTTCCACTGTCAGACCTATGTCTAGTACCCAGTAAGTGAATTTTAAATGCCCTCACCTAAATACCAGTGAGATTTTTCCAAATCCCAGGATAAAGGCAGGACTTGAAAATCTTCCTGAGATTTTCATCTAGGCAGCACTGGGCACCAGGAGACTGGGCACCACTGAGGGCAGTGCCCTGAGGGAAGAGGCTGTTGACACAGAGCCCTTGCAGCTAGAAACCAAATGTAAAGCCAAGCGTGGTGGTGCACACCTGTAATCCCAGCACTTGGGAGGCTGAAGCAGGAGGATTGATGTGAATTGGAGGCCAACCTGAGCTACATAGTGAGACCTTGTTTAAAAATAAGAAAGAAAGGAAGAAAAAAGGAAGGAAAGAAGGAAGGAAGGAAGGAAGGAAGGAAGGAAGGAAGGAAGGAAGGAAGGAAGGAAGGAGGAACAAAGGAAGGAAGGAAGGAAACAGG
>PVJX010008114.1:0-67290 GCA_004027295.1 Dolichotis patagonum
CTTGTATTGCGGTTTTATGTGACTTTTCTGCCTCATGCTTTTCTAGGAATTGTTTTATCTTGCTTTGTTTTGTTTTTCCTGCTAATACAGAAATGATAGATATACATGTAGAGACTCACGCATGTGTAGAGCTTATAAACAGTTTACGCGAACCAACTATATAACACATGTTGAAATAAACAACTACTTTGAAAAAAAATTAAGCTTAACAGTGTTGGAAACATTTGAAAAACAGAGATTAAGCAAACACTTCTTAATTTCTTGCTGGGTGCCAGAAACTGTGCTACACCTTCCTACCCATATTTGGGACAATTTGTTCTTTGGCTGTGACACCACTTTTAGAAGAAATATATAATCTAAGATTGCAAAATCCAGCAGCATTCTCTGTTTCCCAAATGTATCTAACATTATTCTAAAACACCTTTTTCTAATTATGAAGAGCTTTTCCTACTAATTATTAAGCCCATATGTATTTCAAGGAAAATTTAATCCCTGTTTGCTTCAGTCACACTCAGTCCATCACAGTTTTACTTATAAGAGCTATTTGGTACTTCAGAAGCCATTAGAATCCCCATAGTGTCCATTTCTGAGAAAAGGAAATGGGTAAAATTAAGCAAAACCAAATGTTAAGAACATTCTCAACGACTAATCAGAATCTTAATGAGAAAAGTTATGTCACAGTGTTTTAGCTTTTCAGACTCCAAATAAGTCTGTGTTGATTCAAAGTCTCTCACATCTTTGTTACACATTTGCTTCCAGAGGACTTTGAGATGAGTTTGATGTATATAAAAGTGTTTGGCTTTTTGTTTTCAAGTGTATGTCAATGTAGACTTTCTGAAACCTTCAGCTACATCTATAATTGCTAGCCAAAATATAAACCTTATTTTAAATATACATTAGCACGTAAGAAGGAAATCATGGATATTTGTCTGCCTGTCTTTTTTCTCTCCAGGGATGAAAAAATACAGGATGAGCTAAAACTGGCAGAGAAACACAAATGGGATGCATGTCAAAGTAGAAACATTGTTTATGCAGTAAGGAAGGATAAGGTGTTTGGATAGTATGCAGGGACAGAAAACAAAGCAGAGAATTTGTACTCAGCTGCTCAGGAGGAACTTGGGCCTTCAGTCAAAGAATGAACTTTTGCACAGTTGTAGAATTGTTCTAATATCACAGAGAAACGAGGGTGTGTATCTGTTTTAGCCTTGCATTGCATGAAAAAAAAAGGTTTACCTCAAGAATTTGTAGGCATCACCTCATCCTCAGGTGGGTCTGAGGATCATATTTACACTAAACACATTTTTAGATTCTTCAAGTAAGAAAATTAAAATTGGTTCTATATAGAAGCATTTGTTAAGAATAAACACTAATCCTCTCTGGAGGGCCACAACCTCATACATAATTCACACAAATAAAGCCATACCAAAGATAATCTCTTAAGCATTATAAAGCATAACTCTAAAATGACCAAATTTAGCCTGCCTGGCAAGTGTATGGTCCTGAGTTCAATTCCTGGTATCAAAAGAAAAAAAAAAGGAATAAAATGACAAAATTTGCAACAAAAATTCCACAATAAGTGGTTCAGCCCACAAGTTGACTCTAGATCTGGGAAAGAAAAGTACAAAATGAATCCGGAACATTTTATCATACCATCTAGCAAGGATGCAATCAAATACTTCTAGGATTAAGACAAAAGTACTCAGAAAACTACTTACAGAAGCTTTCACTGGACAAAAATGGCACAATTGGAGTGCTGATAATAATAAATTATAATTGAAATGGATTAAAATCTGTCAAATATACTTAAATCTTTGATTTCATGATAATTTTTAAAAACAGTTGGTCACATTTAGAGGACTTATATGGAATTATCTTGAAAATTAGCAAAGGGAAAGAATCAAGAATTTACTCAGTCTTTCACTTACAAATTCTACCTTTAGGTGAACAAATAGTACATGAGATAATAATTTCTTTTTTTAATAGAAATATTCAAACAAATAAAAAGAAATAATCAGAAAATCACCAGTTTATAACCTCCAATGAATTTAGGCAATGAGCATCAATAGCTACACACATCTCTCTAACACACACACGTACACACAAAAACTACCAAACAACTATACCATATATTGTATACTCTTGTCAAAGAAATCAAACTTAAGTCTGATTAAGCTTTTGTCATCCAGTCACTAGTTTGTAGGCAATAAAAATGACATATGATAATAATAAACTCCGCTTCTAATAATATGTAATCATTACAAAATGTGGGAACAGTACAAATCGAATGGGCCAGGTTCTTCAACAGATAAACTCTAAGGAAAAGAAAGATTTAAGAGATATAACCAAGAAAAAGAAGTATAATAATGTTTTTAAATGGGCACGATTAAACTGTATATCACACTTGCGTAATAAAACTATAGTGAAATGCAAAGAGTCAGTATAGTGCCTACTTTTGAGGGGAAGGAGATGCTTCTGACTGGGGATAAAGTATAAGGAAGCCTTATGGGGAAGCTAAAAAGTTTTTTTTTTCCCCTTGATCTTGTTAATTGGCTCACTTTATTTTTACAGCATTGGGAATTAAACTGAGGGCCTCCCATATGCAAGGCAGGTACTCTAATACTGAGCTACATCCCTAGCTCAATAGGAGTTCATTTTGTAGCAATTCATTAAGCTACATAGGTGTGTGCGCCTGTGTGTATGTGTAACATGCTCTATCGCCATCTGTGTTTTATGTTATAATAAAAACCATTAAAAACAAACAAAAAAAAACCCCAACCAAAGATGGCTACACAACAGAGACTATACTAAAAACTACTGAGGTATATACTTTAAAGTTATGAGAAAGCAACCAGAGATCAGTTACCTAGAAGGCTGAGGTGGGAGGATCACAAGTTCAAGACCTGCCTGGGCAACTTAGAAACTTTGTGAGACTCTGTCTCAAAACTTAAAAATACATGGGGGTACAACTTAGTGCAGCAAAAATTCTGGGTTCAATCTTCACTACCAAAAACAAAATACAGAAAAACAATGAGAAAGAAAGCTTACCTTCCAACAATGGAATGATATTTACACGAAAAATGACTTTTTAAGAGTAACACTGGAATGACACCTTCGAAGGACAGGAAAAAAATTTACTTTCAACTTAGAAATCTATGCTCAGTTAGGATAACACAAAATAGACTTTTTAAATAAAATTAACAGATTTATTACTTGCAAGTCTTCATTCAAGGAACTATTTAATTTATAACTATTATTTTATGACAAAGGAAAATACTTAAACTGACAAGAAATGGTGAATAGAAGATGACGTTACTGAAATAGAGCTGGAATCCATAATTATTTGTACAAAGGGTAAAGGGAAGAAATAAAAGAACATGCTCACACTATCTGATCCTATTTTAAACCTGACCACTCACACAAAGGCTACAAATGTGGAAAAGATAAATTGAGGTAGAAAAATATACTTTATGCACCACTAAAATAGGGAAAATACATGCAATATTTATGACAGAATATTTATGACAAAGAATTATTAATACAATGATATATAAAATGTTTTCCAAATCAACTGAAACCTTCAAAGTGAAAACTGGGCAAAGCACATGTACAGAAAAGCTATTAAGAAGAAATACAATTGATGTGTGAAAAAAGAAATGTTCAGCCAGGTTAGGTGCTATGCACATATAATCCCAGCACTCTGTGGGGCTGAAGCAGGAAGATGGAAAGTTTGAACCCAGTTGGGGTAATGTAGTGACTTAGTAAGGGTAATGTTGGGGTAATGTAGTGACTTAGTAAGACCCTTTCTCAACACAAGGGCTGGGAATAAGCTCAGTGCTAAGGTCCTGGACCAAAAAACAAAACAAAACAAAACAAACAAACAAAAAAAAACCCCCTAACTTCATTGATAAGAAATTCCAGTGAAAGCAATTATGAGATACTCAGCAATAGTGAAATTTCAAGAAAACAGTTTCATGTACCATAGGTGGGAATATAAAGCAATTCAAGTGTTAATGATAATATAAGCAGCTTAAATTTTTGTGGAAGGCAGTTTGGTAATAATTTAACAAATGTTAAATGTTATACATTTTGACCTATCAATTCTACTTCTTTATTTCAATGAAATAGTAAGTCAACAGAAAACCTACATGGCCATTAAAACAAGAATAAGCAGAGTGTGGTGGTGCTTATCTATATTAGGACACCGTTCAAGCATAGTCTGGGCAACTCAGGGATTTAGCGAGACTTTATCAAAATAAAATAAAATAGCCCAGGATGGAGCTCAGTTTGAATGCCCTGGGTTTTCAATCCCTAGTATCACAAACATACCAAAAAAAAAAAAAGAAAGAAATGGGTGCAGGGGATATAGCTCAATGGAATAGCACCTGCCTGGCAAGCGGCAAGGTCCTGAGTTTGATTTCAGTACACACACACACACACACAAAAAAAAAAAAAAAAAAAAAACAGGAAAGAAAGAAAGATGAATTCCGTATCTGCATCTGCCCCATTGGTCTGGTGTACACTTCTTCAGTGAAAGAAAGCTACACATCAGATGAAGCAATGCATTTCAGGCACATATGTAGGGACTTATGAAAACGTGGCATGTTTAATTTTATGGCATTTTATCATCTTAAAAATCTTTTCTGAGGGGGGACTATTCTCAGGCCTAGCCAATTGACAGAGCTGGTAAAAGTACATTGGGAGCATACTTTTCTTATGTAAACTAAACAATCTCAAGCTACACTTCCTCTAACTGTACCCTATACACCAGGAGGTCTTCTCATTTTCCTTGTCCTTGTAGGCTGGTAACTTTAAATATATTAACTCACTACCATTTTAGTGAGTTGGTCGGGGTACAAACAGGGATAAATGTATGTATGTGTTTATTCTGTTCATGTACAGCCAGGATACAAGACTGTCAAGATACTCTCTGTTCCTATTTAAAAACAAACAAACAAACATCTCAGAACCAGAAAATGCAGAGGTGAAATTCTGCTCCTGTGAGGCTGAATGGGAAAAAGCAAGAGTCTGAGAATTGTAGTACTTGTGTTTAAATTCTATTATTATTTACTAGTTGCTTTCTGCTAGGTAAGTGAACTTTTCTGATCACCTGTTTCCTCATCTCTAAAGTGGTGATACTCATCTCTATATAGCCTATTGTACTTGTAACCAAGTATGATACTTGATATAAATGTACAAATATACATCAAATACATATCATTAATTGTTGAATTCTATACCAATAAGTATAGTCAAATTTGACTAAACATAACACGCTAGGAAAAAACACTTAATTTGAAGTCCATCATAACCATACTGTGTGATCTTTGATCAGTAACTTCTCTGAGTTTTATTTTCCCCCTATATTACATGATTATATTATTAACCTGACAAGGTAGTTTTGAGGTTTGTTATTTTGGGATTTTTTCAAATGTTTGTTTGTTTGTTGTTTGATTCAAGGTCCTGCTGTGTACTTCAGGCTGGCCTTAAATTTGCACGTGGTACAGACTGGCCTCAAACTCACAGTGATTTTACTGTCTCAGCCTCCAAAGTGCTGGGATTATAGGCATGCAATACTACATCCATTTTCTTTTGAGTATTAAGTGAAATAGCACAAGTAATATATCTGTTACAGGGCCTAACGCCTAGATGATACTCAACAAATGTTAAATCTTCCTTTTAAACCCCCTAATTTCAGACTGGTGTTCTCATAGTAACATGAAAATCTTAAGCTTGTTTTTCCTCAGTTAATGCTAACCCACACTGATAATTAGCATCTTAGATCACCAATAGTCCTCATAAAGGTTGTTTATTTGCTGTTTTTCTGGAACCAAATTATAAGGTGAACATCCCAAATTAAAAGAGTTCAGCATACAAATCTTTTGAAGTGGTAACACACTATTGCTGAGGCATCTTCAGGAATGTGCTGTTATGAAAGAAGATGAAAAACTTGTAATAAATATTAAGGGACTAGGAACACTGGAATACTGGAAAAACCACTGATCAAAAGACTGTCTTAAGAGTTGCTTTTGTTTGCTCGTTTTTATTGATTCACACACAAACCCAGAGCCAGTTGGCTTTAATATCCTGGTTAAAGATGAAGGAACAGGAGCACTGAGTAAAGAAGCAACTTACTTAGCACACATCAGTCATCAGGAAACAACCAATAACTCCAACCTTAGTCTTTTGACATCCTGTCAGTACCCTTTTTAAAAAAAATTGTGGTAATATACAGACACCACAACATCATAGCCAATTTTAAGTGTACAGTTTAGATAAGTGCATTCATACTGTTGTGTGATCATTTTCCAGAACTCTTTTCATCTTTAAATTCTATGTCCATTAAACAACAGTGCTCCTTCTCTACCCCTGTCAGCCCTTGGTAACCACCACTCTACTTTTTGCTCCTGGGATTTTTAACTACTCTACATACCTCATATAAATGGGATAATTCAGTATTTGTTTTTTTTGTGCCTGGCTTATTTCACTTAGTATAATGTCCTCAAGGTTTATCTATGCTGTAGTATATACCATAATTTGTTGGGGTTTTTTTGACAGGGTCTCGGGCTGGCCTTGAACTTGCTCATGTAGCCCAGCCTGGCCTTGAATTCAGTGATCCTCCCGCCTCTCAAATGCTGGTCTTACAGGTGTATGCTACCATACCCAGCAATTTACTTTTTTTAAAGGCTGAATGATATTCCATTATATAAATATACAACATATTGCTTATCCATTTATCTGGTGAAGAACAGACATTTCTTTGCTATTGAGAACAATGTTGCTATGAACTTGGGTGTAAAATAACTCTTTAAGAACCTGCTTTCAATTCTTTTGGATATATATACCCCAAAGTAGGATTGAGAGGTCATGTAGTATTTCTATTTATTTATTTATTTATTTATTCACTTTTTGTATTTTTGAGACAGGGTTTCAGTGTGGAGTTCAGGCTTGGCCTCAAACTCACTGTGATCCTCCTGAGTGCTGAAATTATAGCTGTGCCCTGCCATGCCCAGCCTATTTAAAATTTTTGAAGGAGATGCCATACAGTTTCCCAGTTACTAAATCATCTTATATTCCTGTCAACAATGTGTAAGTGTACTGATTTTTCCACATCTTTGCTAATACTTGACATTCTCTCGTGTGGGTCTTGTTTTTTGTTGTCATTTTTATAGTAGCCATTCTAATAAGTGCAAGGTGGTACCTCATTGTGGTTTTCTCAAGAGTGTTGAATTTTTACATTGAAATGCCCAGATCAGCAGTGGCAAACCTATGGCAACTGTGCTCAGCAGGCTGTTTGTATCATTGAAAGCTCTAAAAAGTTCACCATATTCAGTATCTATACTAAATAACCATGGGTGAGTAACATCAATAACAATTTATAGTATGATGGTTCTATTAAATTTAAGACATTGTAGAAAATACAATTTTAACACATGTTCTGTACTCTCAAAAATTTATAATCCAGCTGGAAAGAACAAATATATTTGAAAATACTAATATAAAATAGCAGTCTAAATGCTTACCCAAAAATATTGATAAATATTATAAGATAATAAGAGAAGGGTAAATTTATATGTAGTAAACTAGGCTGATCAGAAAAGGCATCTAAAAATTCCTTAAGTGAGAGGACTTAAATTATCCAAAAGGAGAGAGGGGAAAGTTTGGCTTTTATTTTATTTACTAATTCACACATTCTTTCAACAAACATTTACTGAGCTTCTAATAAGTATTAGGCACTGTGCGGGTTATTGAGGTTATGAAATCTTTCAACAAGGGAGAAAAATGAGCAATGAATTGTGACAATCCAAGAGTATGAGGTATACTGGATCATTCCTTTGAAGGCCTGCTGATCTGTCGAGGATGTTATCACCCCTTTTTATACTGAATCATAAAGAAAGTATATAAAACACATTTCTTAACTGACTACGGTCACATTCAATTATTCCAAGCAGGATACAGCTGGGAAGTTTCTTATTTCCCATGAGAAGGATGTTATGTTCAAGAAGCTAAAATGGTTGGCAAATCAGTTACTAGCACTCATATCTATCACGTCATTTGGGTATTTGCATTTGCAAACATGTGCTAGGCATCGGGTAAGCAAAGAAAGATGAGTAAGACACATATTCTGTATTCCAGGACCTCAAAGATAGCTGAACTATGATATGATAAAAGATGTGATAGAGTAATAGAAAACAAGTAAAGAGAAAAGAACAGCTTTTTCCCTCCTAAGAAATCAAAGTCTTCTTCTTCAAAAAAGTAACACCTCACTGGATCTTTTTTTTTTTTTTTTTTTTTTGGTACCAGGGATTGAACTCACAACCTCATATTTGTCAGGCAGGTGCTTATGCTACTGAGCTAAATCCCTGGCCTGCCCTAGCTGGATCTTAAAAGATGAAAGAGCCACGCATGGTGGCACATGCCTGTAGTTCCAGTGCTTGGGAGGCTGAAGCAGATCACTGTGAGTTTGAGGTCAGCCTGAGCTACACAGTGAAGTTAAAGCCAGTCTAAACTACACAGAAAGACTATATCTCAAAACAAAACACAAGAAAGAAAGAAAGAAAGAAAGAAAGAAAGAAAGAAAGAAAGAAAGAAAGAAAGAAAGAAAGAGACAGACAGGAGTTTATCATGTGGAAAAAGAAGGATAAGACATGCCAGTCAGGAGAACAGTATGAAAAAAATTAAAAAGCACAGCACATTCATGAAATGTTAAGTGAAATTTAGAGTGGCTAGAACTTAGCATATGTATCAGGGAAGGAATAGTAAAAAAGGAAGGCAGGGCCAGGGATATAGCTCAGCGGCACAGTACTTGCCTGGCAAGCACAAGATCATGAGTTCAATTCCCAATACCAAAAGCGGGGAGGAGGGATACAGCTCAGTGGCACGAGTACCTACCTGGCAAGTGCAAAGTTCTGAGTTCAATTCTTGGTCCCCTGGCCACTCATCCCCCAAAATAGAGGAAGGCAGTAAAATGGTGAAGGGGCCTTCAGAGAAAAACTGTAGATAGCTTCTAGTCTTAAGAGGTAACTTATTCTCAGAGAGGTAACTTATTCTCAGGCAGGGAGCAGCATAATTAGATTTTTGTTTTTAGGAAACCCTATGGATTAGATGGAAGATGAACAGGAATTTCAGAGAAAGAGGAAGATGTTAGTGGAGGTAAGCTAGCTAATCAAAGACTCTCAGAGAACCTCTGAAGCAATGAAAGAGTTTTGGTACCAAGAGCTTTAGCGTCTCAAATTTGGCCTCCAAAATCAGAAACCTGATTTTTATAATACATCTATCATGAAATATATATCTGAAGATTGAATCATAATAAAAAAATCATAAGATAATATAGCATAAAGTATTCTAATTTATTAATACACATTCACCAAAAACTTAAAGGAGTTAGGAATATAACTGATTAACAATTTTTCTGTCCTCACTGAGTTACACTGTAACGTGAAATGTGTTTTTCCAGTGACTAAAATATTTGTGTTTGTTGTCTAAAGCATTTCCTTCCCAGAGTAAAGGTGCCAGGGAATGTAAATGAGTAATCAAATACTGTGTGAACAATCTAAAAAAAAGAAAAAAAAACAGTGGATGATATTAATGTCTATTTCATTTAGGCCACAGAGAAAGCCTAAAATTTATCTATACTCTCTCAGTATGTCTCTCTAATAGCTAGTTTAATAGTGCTCTTTGAGTTCATTATTTTTGCTATCTTGAAATTGCTGCATAGAAAACTATGGCCAGATCCTGGCTGATTCTTCCCTTTCTGGGTTCCAGGTCGTACCATTTCAATTCCAACAGACACTTCCAGACACACTATAATACAATTGATTTTTAACTATGTTAGCTTCAGTCATTTTTACTATGAATGATTAAATAAAGGCTCCAATTTCATATGAGCAATTATGTTAAAGTTTTGGGCTATTATATTTTCATCTATTAATTCAACAAATATTAACCAAGTATTTGTTAACTGCCTATGAGGGGCCATGTACTCTGGTGCTGGAAATATCTAAGAGAACAAGACAGATTTTTGTACCTATCCTTAAGGAATTTATACACATTCTAGTGGAAACACTGGAATTAAGAAAATTACAAGTGAACAACTGATCAATAATTAAATTGTCTTAAGTACTGTGAAAGGACAAGAGAAAAATAGAGTATCCAAGAACGTGATGAAATGACAATTACTTGGGCTTGAGTAGTGATTGGAAGATATAAGTAGTTCATATTTAAAATTTATTAATACTTAGCCAGCATGGTAGCACACACCTGTAATTCCAGCACTCAGGAGGCTGCGGTAGGAGGACTGCTGCAAGTTGGAGGCCAGCCTAGGCCACATAGTGAGTTCAAGGCCAGCTTCAACTGCACAGTGAGACCCTGTCTCAAAAAGACCAAAAAAAAAACCCCAAAAAATAAATAAAATGTATTAATACTTGTTAATGAATTGGCTGAAGAAGGGGAGGGAAGGAAGGAATTGAGAGTAACTCCTGGATTTTCGATATAAGCAACTGGGTAGATGGCAGTATCCCTTTTTTTCTTTTCAAATCCATTTTATTTCAAGGAAAAAAAACTAAAACTAAATTTCAAAACACGTCAATTGGGGTAATATGGTACATATATTGCACATTGTCATCCCCAAATCATTCACCCAGAGCTCAAGACATCTGCTTACAACTGTCCAAATAATACCAGCACAAATCTCTTCATTGAACTCAGAGAAATCAGTAGTGTAACTATCTTAACTATCTTTTTTATGTATACATATACATATACATATACATATACATATACATATATATATATATATACATATACATATGCATAATGCTGTTTCTTCAGCTTCTCACACTAGTGATAAAACATGTTTACACATATGTGTCTGATTTATTTCATTCATGAGTATGGTCTCAAGTTACATCTATTTACCTATAAAAATTTATCCTTCTTTATGGCCGAGTAGTACTCCATTATATAAAAATACCACATCTTTTTAATTCATTCCTCAGTCGATGGGCACTTAGACTGTTTCCAAAATCTGACTATTATTTCTGGGCGGGGTAGCACATGCCTGTAATCTCAGCACTTGGGAGGCTGAGGCAGGAGCATCGCTGCAAGTTTGAGACTTGCCTGGACTACAAAGTGAGCTCAAGGCCAGCCTGAACTGCTAGTAAGACCCTGTCTCAAAAAGACAAAAAAAATCTGGCTATTACAAATTGTGCTACTATAAACACGAGTGTACACATATCGCTGTGGTATATTTTTAATTCTTCTGGAAAAATATCCAGAAGGGGAATAGCTGGGTCGAATGGGACCTCTAATCCTAGTTTTTTGAGGAATCTCCACAATGATTTCCAGAGTGGTTGCACCAGTCTGCATTCCCACCAAAAATGGAGAAGAGTTCTTTTTTCCCCACAGCTCCTCCAGTATTTGCTATTGCTTGACTTCTTGATAATAGCCACTGTTTCTGGGGTGAGGTAGACTCTCAGTGTTGTTTTAATTTACATCTCTCAAATGACCAGTGGGGTTGAACATTTTTTCACATATTTATTTGCTGTTCATATTTCTTCATCTGAGATGTGTATATTCATCTCAGATGCTCATTTTTGGATTGGGTCTTTACATCTGGGAGGACTGATTTTTTTGAGTTCTTTATATGTTCTCGATAGTAATCCTTTGTCTGAGGAACAACTGGCAAACATTTTCTCCTACACTGTGGGTTATCTCTTCACTATTGATGGTTTCTCTTGCTGTGCAAAAGCAGGGTAAGATCCCAGTTGTTGATTCTTTGTGATAGCTCTTGTGCAATCTGAGTTTTGTTCTTTGTCTACACCAATGTCAAGAGTTTTACCTACTCTATCATCTAACAGATTTAATGTTTCTGTTTTAACATTAAAATCTTTGATCTATTCTTATTTTAATAAGTGTATGGTGAAAGATATGGGTCCAATTTTAATTTTCAGCATGTGTAGAGTCAGTTTTTCTAGTACCATTTATTAAAGAGGCTATCTTTCTTCTAGTGAATGTGTTTGGCACCTTTGTCAAAGATAAGGTGGCTTAGTGTGTCTGGAGTTGTTTCTACATCTTTTATCCTGTTCCATTAATCTTTGGGTCTGTTTTTTTTTTCCAGTACCACACTGTTTTTATCACAGTAGCTTTATAACATAATTTTAAGTCAGGGATTGTGAGGCCCCCTGTCTTGTCTTTGTTGCCTAGGATTGCCTTTGTTATTCTAGGTTCCAGATGAATTTTAGGATTACTTTCTCTGTGAGATATGCTATTGGAATTTTGACTGGGATTGCACTGAATCTTTGTAACAGTTTTGGAAGTATGGCCATTTTCACTATATTGGTTCTTCTTACCCAAGAGCATGGGATCTCTCTCCATTTTCTAATAGCCTCTTCAATCTCCTTTTTCAGAGTACTATAGTTTTCAATGTAAGAGTGTTTTACATCCATTACACTGATTCCAAGGTATTTCATTTTTTTGGATGCTATTATAAAAGCATCCAAAAAAAGTATTTCCCTGATTTCTCTTTCAGTGAGTTTGTTATTCATGTAAAGGAAGGCTATTGTTTTTTGAGTGTTGACTTTGTATCCAGCTACGTTACTGACTTCGCTTATTAAATCTAGTAGTCTTTTGGTGGAATTTTGGAGATCTTCTAAGTAGAGTATCATGTTATCTGCAAATAATTCTTTCTCCTGTCTAACTGCTTCAGTTAAAGTTCCCAGGACTATGTTTAATCAGTAGAAATAGTGGGCATCCTTGTCTTGTTCCTGATTTTAGAGTGAAAGCTTTCAGTTTTTGTCTATTTAGTATGATGTTGGCTGTTGGTTTGTCATAGATGACTTTATCAGATTAAGATAAAGACCATCTATTCCAATTTTCTGTAGGGTTTTTATCATGAATGGGTGCTGGACTTTGCCAAATGCTTTTTCTGCATCTAGTATGATGATCCTATGATTTTTGTCCGTGGCTCTGTTAATATGGTGTATTATATTTATGGATTTGCATATGTTGAACTATTGGTGCATCCCTGGGATAAATCCCACTTGATCATGGTGTATAATCTTCTTGATGATTTGCTGCAGTCTGTTTGACAGTATCCTATTGAGGAATTTTGCATTGATGTTCATTAGGGAGATTGGCCTGTAATTCTTCCTTAGTTGGATCCTTCTCTAGTTTTGGTATCAAGGTAATGCTTGCTTCCAGGAATAAATTTGGAAGTACTGCTTCCCTTTAAATTTCATTAAAGAGTTTGAGAAATATTGGTGTTAGGTCCTTTCTAAATTTCTTGCAGATCAGCAGTGAATCTGTCAGGGCATGGGCTTTTCTTTGTTGGTATATTTTTAATTACAGCTTCAATTTCACTGATTGATATTGGTTTATTTAGAAGAATGCAGTATCCTTAATAGATGATGAAGACTTACTATTGGAAATACCGAGAACTCTATTTTAGACACAATAATTTTCAAATCTCTGTGAGAGAAGCAAATGTGAGAAGTAGGCATTTGGATAAAACTCAGAGGAGAGATTTGGATTGGAAATAGCAATCTGGGAATTACTAAAAAAAAGTGCTTATAATTTGTGATTGCTGAATCTCCTCAGTGACACATTTAAAGATAATCTCTTACATCACTTATACATATGATTAAATTTAACAATTAAGAATTCATTCCTACTTGTTTATGTCTCAAAGGATAACCCCATATGCAAGACTTTTTTTGAGGGCTGCTTCACTATACCTTTTGTCTACTACATCAACCTAAAGATAAATGTAATTTGAGATACTACATGCTTTTTATTAATATCTTAGTGACTTTCCTCTATAAAATTAACTCTAAACATTTTATGAAATGCAGTACTTGTAGGGTTGGGTAGGTCTGAATTTCTATATGGATTAGAATCTCTACTAGATGTTTTCTGTAAACATTATCATGAAGATGTGTGACCTATTTCATAAAATAAAAGAGTATTAGACAGAGAATCATAAGATCTGGGTTCTAGTTCAAGTATTGCCATGAGAGGCTGTAGAATATTTTAAAGCTAACAAAAACATTTAATATTGTATACAGGGATTATCATCAGTAACTTACTGAAGATTTGAGGTGGTGCTAAACATAAATAATGATCCAGAATAAAGATTCCAGTAGTTTGTTTCCAGATTTCTCACTATTTCTTGTGGAATCCATAATTTGGCTTCTGTGTCTATAAAACAGGAAAATCACAGTGATTTTCTTTACGGGTATGAGAAGAAAATTAATAAATGTTTTATATTTTAAATACTCTTTAGAGATTCTTAGATGAGAGAAGTTATAAAAATACAAGTGATTATTTTTATTGATGCTATGTAAGATCTATGTTTTAAAAAATCTAGAGAAGTTTAGTTGTCATTACTTTGTGAATTTAGCCATTTCACCAGTGAACACTAGCTTTTCCTAGAAAGTAATGTATTAATTTGGAAGAAGTATGAAATCTCTGCAGGATGACTTCTTTCAAATGGCCAGTTCAAGGAGGTTACAGCTGGTACTACTCTGTAAAGAAAAAGAAATCTTTTCACAACAGTGACCAAGACAAATTTGCTAAGCATACCAGCATGCCCCAAACAGGAAGTAGAGGTACAGTAAGGCATCATTAAGACTTCCTTAGTGCATTTGGGACAGTGTGAACTAACTATGCTACTGTAAACTAAATAAGGCTGATTTACTATGAGCTCCTTTTTTTCCAGCTCTATCACTCTTTTCCCCACATTTTTTTCTACTTTGTTTTCTTTCTCTCAATTCTTCATTTTCCCAGTTGAATATGATTTCCAAAAATTTTACACCTTCCTTCTCTCTTCTTCAAGGCCTTCCCCTCTCCAAGTGATTTAGGGACTGTTTTGTGTTTTTTCAGCAATGTCTGGAGACATTTTTGGTTATCATGAGTAGGGGAAGAGTGCCAACATCATCTATGACTAGAGATTAGGGGTGCTGTTAAATATCTTACAATGCATAGCACATCACCCCACAACACAGAATTATCTGGCCCTAAATGTCAATATTGCTGCTGTTGAGAAACCTTGGTATTGCACAGATATCAGTAGCTGAAAATGACTGAGGTTTGGAGGCAACAATTCAAGGTGCTTAGTAATTCAGATTTTTAAGATGGTAAAGGGGCAGCCATCAGTATCAGATTGGTCTTGCCTTTCCAGTTCCAGCAGTTTCTTCATCTGGAAAAGGGGACAAATAAAGTATCTATCTCAATAAAGTTCCTTAGAGGAAAGACTAACAATGCTTAACTAAGGAAATGGTACCTAGTAGGAAGTACCAGGTATTCGTGGATTATCTCATATAATTCTTTTGAGGTCAAAAGTAGAAAACATATATGAAGTCATGTGGAGCATAATGAGAAAAGCAGTCCCTGATAGCAAGGCTGGCACTATCACCCAGGATATTCTGACCAGCTGAACTAAACAACTTCACAGAACATCAATCAGATAAGGCCATTCTGTGACCACAATGGGTCAAAACAAAAAGAAACCACTCTGTCGAACAAAAAGAACATTGTCCTAAACACAGACAAAAGGCTAAGTATTTCTCTATCTTGTCTACTATTAGAGACTACTCCTTTTTCATCAATTGAAACTGTATGCCAGGTATGGTGACACACAACTGTAATCCCAGCACTCTGGGAGACTGAGGCAGAAAAAATAAGTTTGAGCAATTTACTCAGACCCTGTCTCAGACCTAAGCTTTGGGTTCAATCCCCAGCATTAAAAACAAACCAACAACAAAAAAAGCCACACACCCCTAAAAAAACCCCAAAAACCTATATAGCCTCATTTGGTTCTTGTCCTTTTGAACGTAAGAATTATTGAACTACCCAGTCATAGAATTACTCCTACCTCTGGAAAGCATCTAATCCAGACAGAAGCCATGCTTCCTTTAACCCTAAATTACCTAAGAAGCCCAAACTTAAAATTTGTTCCAACACTATTTAAGAAGCCCAAATTTAAATTTCAACACTCTTCCTGAGATGATGTCCTGCTTTTCTCCATGGTGGGCCTTTTTCCCCTACAAGAAGATAAGTAAGTCCAATTTTTTCAACCACAAGGACAAATTCTTGGTTTTTTGAGACAGGGGAGCACTATGTAGTTGAGGGTGGCTTTGAATTCACTGTGTGCCCAGGCTGGTCTCAACTCACAGTGATCCCTCTGCTTCAGTCTTCTTAATGCTAGGATTACAGGTATGCCCCATTATGCCCAGCTATCCAAGGACAAATTCTATTTATTTATTTATTTATCTATAGTAGAAGGAATACTAGGATTGAACTCAGGGTCTTGTGTATGTTAGTCAAGTGCTCTATTACTGAGTTATATATCCCTTACAAAAAGTTTCTTTTTTTTTTTTTTTTTTTTTTTGGTAGTACTGGGAATTGAACCCAGGATCTTAGTAGTGATCTACACTCCTACCACTTTATTTATTTTTGAGACTGGATCTTGATAAATCGCTAAATTGCCCAGGCTGGTCTCAAATTTTTAATGCTTCTGCCTCAGCCTCCCAAAGCGTTTGAATTACTGGCCTGCACCACCACGTCTAACTTAGTAACAGGGGTATTCTTGGTTATTTCTGAAGGCCACTGGTAATAGTGAGAACTCTTTAAATGGTACCTATTACACCATAAGCAGAACTGCATGATACACCCAGAGTGGTCAAGGACAGACTTGATACAAGTACAGTCATGTGACATCTAGAAGTTTCGGTCAATGATGGTGGCCCCATAAGATTATCTTGTCCAGGTGACACTGTAGCTGTCTTAGTTTGTATGGTATTATGTTCAACAAGAAAATGTCTCATCATACTTCACAAATTCCCATAATTAAGTGAGGCATGGCTGTATTTCGAGGCTCCCTGGTTCATTCTCTCTCCCTATCTCTCTGTACTTGGAAGGGAACTCAGAGCTCCTTTAGTGATATATACTCTCCGTTTTTTTATTTTATTTGAAACCAGTTCTCCTTAAATTACCCAGAGTGCCCTCGAACCCTCTCAGCTCAGCCTCTCAAAAAACTGGGATTACCGGCACACTATGAGATTATCTCACCAGGTAGCTTCTCCTCTGGTGATGCCTTCCTCAGTCTCCTCTGCAGAGACAGGAAAATAACTTTTTTGGTTTTCGATCTTACAAGTAGAAAGCCAACTCGCCAAATTTCTAATGAAGTAAAATCCCTTTAGTAGGGTGTACTTCTCCAGCCTACTATTTAGAATTTCTCAAACAACAGGGCAGGGGCATGTGGGAAGCCCTCATACTACAGTCTTACTACCCTAGCCCCGGGTTGAGGGGAATAGCTTCAAATTCATTCTACCAACAACCTAGAATAGCGCTTCACAAGCAATAGAGAATCTCACAAAGGCTGAGGCACGGTTAAGACAAATAAGCAAACAAATAAAACTTAAAAAGCCTAACCTCTACGTCGCGGACCTACGGCCTTTGAGCTATTGCCGCGCTGGAGTCCGCCCCTTCCAGAAAAACTACAAGTTCCATCATGCCCGGCGTAGCGGCATCGCTCAGTAACTCGCGCCACAAGAAGCGCGCGTTTGGTTCTTCCGCGCGCCTGCGCCTCGGCGAATTCTGCGCAGGCGCAATTCCAACGTTTGCGAGGAGGGCGGGGTATCGTCCCCTTTCGCTGATGCAAGAGCCTAGTGCGGTGCTTGAAGGGGTATCGGGAGGAGCCGCACTGACGCCTGGGCCTGGCGCTGACCCGTCTCACTTCCCATCCGTGCCGAGCCCACTCGAGCTGCAGCCATGTCCGGGGACGAGGTGAGGGCCTGAGCTTGGCGCTAGGGCTAAGGACCGAGGCCGGAAGCCGAACCCACCCCTGTGTGGGAAAGTGGGCCTGCGGCCTAGCGGCCAGCCGCCGCCATGTGGGGCAGCCGGGCCTAGGCGGACCGGAGCGGTAGAGCAGGCGAGGACTCCGGGTCCGCAGGTTTGGCCGCACCCGGTTCTCTTCAGGGCGTCGGCGGAGGTTGGCTTCCTCCGGTAGCTGCAGTTTCGGGGAAAGGAGAGCACACTTTGAGTCGTCTCCTGTGAAGGGGTTTGATCCCCAGGGAATGCCTCCACTGAGCGAAATTGGGGTTGGCGGAAAGGGGTTCTACATCCCTTTCCGGTGGACCCTGCTCCCGCGCCTCGCCCCGCTTGGCGCTGCGTGTATCTCGAGGAGCTTCCTTCAGCTCCGGCGAGAGTCGTGGTTAAAAACTTTTGTAGGCTGACTTTTCCGGGCAGGTATCCTACCCTCCTCTTGAGCATTATTACTATTTTAAGGCGGTGAGAGAGAGCCTCCTCACCTTCTTCAGCCTCAAAAAATAACCAACCTTTCCCAAAAGTTTCCGGGCCGGAGTCCTCGGGCTTCCGTTAACAGGGTTCACGGCAGCGTGAGCGGGAAGTCGGCGTTGCGGAGCTGACAGCCTTCCTGTTGTGGCGCTGGGATCCCGACAAATTTCCTCAGATACGTCCTCTTTCCCCCGGCCTCCGCTTAACCTTCTTCATGTAAAGCCGAACGACTTAAAAATTACATTGGTGTTAATTGCTCTCAGTAGGTGTTCCTTAACATTGGAGGTAAGAGTTCACCCTACAGCCCTTCAAAACACAGCTTATCAAGAATTTATAATTCAGTTGGCGTGTTGGGGCCCTGGAGAGGAGGAGGAGTTGAAAGCTTTAGAGTCGGCTTTTCATGTAGGCTTTGAGTGATGATTAGAATTCTCTCAAGCAGTGTGGGAAGGTTTGATTTGTAGCGTAAGTAATGGTCTAGAAAGGCAAGGACTGGTAAGTGAGCTCACAATAAGTGGAGTATTCTCCACTTTGATAAGGGTGAAGACTTGAAAAGTACTTTTGAATAGTTCGTAGAAGACTTTGAAGACTGAGTTAAGCAGTTTGGAATTTTTTCTGGAGGCGCCTCTAATTAGATCTCAATTGATTTTTCACAACAGTTCTGTTGACCCTGTAAGATAATTCTTGTTATACTCATTTTAAGTGGCTGAGCCAGTAGAATTCCAAGTCTGTTGAATATTGCCTTCATCTGGGTAACTAGGAGGTTCTCTTTGGCTTAGAGAAACAGTCTGAAGGATGTAAATGGTTCTAAGAGGCAGTGTTCTCATTTGTTTTATTTCTACTCATTTCCCAAACTTTTTTGTAACTTAGCAAATACAGTGCAGTGCTTAGGTATTGCAAGATTATGGGGTATTCTGTATGTAGTTTCTATGGTAATGTGTGCAATGTAAAAGGGAAGCATCAGCTTTAATGCAAGATAAAAATTGTCTAAGTGCCACAGAAGAAATAAGGTCACCAATAATGATGAGGGGTGGGAAGAGCGAACATTTTTAGTAATGGAATCAGATTTTGAAAGAAATAGAATATGAATACTGTATGTGACCAAAGGATGAAAAGGATTTTGTCAGGAAGAGATAGTAGAATCAGCATTCTAGCAACAGACTTGAGCAGCCAGTAAAATATTTTGTAGCTTAACACTGAGTACCAGTACAATTTACCAGTTTACCAGTACAGCTTCATTTTATGGGTAAGAAAATAGAGCCCAGGGAGGGCTCTAGTCATAGAGCAAGTTAGTGGGCCTAGAAACCTGCCCCTTTGGTTTAACTATCAGATGGAAGTTACTGGTAAAGGGAGGTCTGTAAGGGGCAGGAGATTGAGTTCATGTAGTAAGTACTGTTTTGTTTTGTCTTGAGACAGTCTTGCTCTGTAATTCAGGCTGGCCTTGAACAAACTATGTGGCCCAGCATGGCCTCATGATCCTCCTGCCTCAGCCTCCAGGGTGCTGAGATTAAAAGCATATGCCACCACGCCTGGCTCATGTAGTGCTCTTGACTAGATAAGTATTTTTTAATTCCTTAATTTCTGGCTACTTTGCAGAAGTAGCAGTAAGTAGACTTAAAAGGACCAAATGAAAATCTGTACATGGAAATGATCTATAAGCTTCTAGGGTCTCTGGAGTGGAAGTTACTCTGGTAGTTAGGTTAGAGGTTTAAAGAGCCAACTCTTTTAAAAGTAGTTTGTTTTTTCTTCATATTTCTTTTTTCTTTAAATGGCTTACTGATACATAATTGAGAGAAAATAAACTGTACACTAAGGTATACCACTGGCCCACACACGTCTTTAAACCTGGCAAGCCTCACTCACCAGAACACCTTTTTTTTAACCCAGGGGAACTGTAATCAGTATCTTAGAAATGTGAGTGCTGCTTGTTAGGGAAAAATAAATCCCCCAATCTTCAGGCATTCAGAATTTTTTAGACTTTTTAAATTTACTTTTTTAAAGCACTGACAATATCTTAAGATTTGCTTACTACTGGGTTTCACATGGTGTCAGAACATTGGTTTTCAGAGTATAAGGTGTTTTTACAAAAGAAGCTTTAAAAGAAAAAGAAAAGGTTTTGAGTGAAAACAGAATGTATGTTGCGTGAAGTTTACAAAACACCAAAGAATACAAAGAAAAATCTCCCAGAATCTTATTACCCTCTTAGCGATTCACTGCTGAAAACAGACAAGGTCTCTTACAGAGTGGCCTCTTGGGTGTGAGGTGTGATGAATGGAAAGAGGCAATTTGATGAAGCACTTCAGGCTATTGACAGGGTAATTTTAGCAGGTATCCCTTTTCCTTGCCTTCTCTAAGTCCAGTATAAGAAAGAAGTTGAAAATAGAAACTTTATGGGTGTTATTGTGGACTTTTAAAAAAAAAAAAAAGTTCAGGTGGTTCTGTAATTTTCTGTAGGTGCACATGCATCATCATCAGCAGCAACTATTTGCTTCTCAAATCCAAACTACTCATAAACAAAACATTTGGGATGTGGATGTCTGATAATTTGAGTGTCAGATATGAAAGTCTTAAAAAGCCATAATTTTAGTTGCAAATGCCATAGCCTTTAGCTTTGAGGAGATTCATTCTGGGTTCTGGTTTGGGATCCTTGGTTTCAATATTTGTGAACTACTTTGTAGGGTTGTAACAAAACGAGGCAGAGTATGTTAAGTACATCAGTGTTAAGTATTAGGTATTCAGAGACAGTAATTGAGAGATGTAATTTCAGTATAAATCTTGCATGTTTATTACCTTTCAGAAGAATTCAGTCTAATTTTACCTGTAGATCTCTCCAGGCATGGTTGCATACCTATAATCCCAGCACTGGGGAGACTGAGGCAGGAGGAATGCTGTGAGGTCAAGGCCACCCTGGGCTACATAGTGAATTCAAGACTGAACTACATAGCAAGACCCTATTTCAGAAGAATAAATAAAAAATAACAAACTGTAGATCCAAATATGAATGTTTTTCAGGGGTAAGAAGGCAATTGTGAGGCTGTTCTCTGATGGTTTTAAGATCTCTCCCTTCTTTGGTCTGTCTCCTGAAAAGTTAAAAGGTAGTTAATATTCCAGGGAACCTGATGCTTGAAAAAATGCAATAAACGGATAGTAAGTCCTACCAGCACCAAAGTTAAAGTGCCTGGAGTGCTGTCCTGTTGCCAAGTCTTTCCCTTTCAAGAATAAGAAAGAACTGTAACTCCCTCCCTGTAACAGGTTGCAGTATTCCTTGTAGGGTGACCTAAGGCTCAGTAGTAGGTCAGCAGTATGTGTGGAGCATTCTCTCACACTTTTTAGGAAATTTTAATTTCCAAATTAATGTTCTTCAGACCAACTGCCTTTCAGAATTATTTATTTACACAACTAGATACTTACTAAAGTAGGAGAGAATAACTTTGAAATGAAGCCGTATAAGAATTGGCATAAACAAATCTTAAGTTAATTATAATGAATTTTGAAAATTTTTTTGTGAGTTTCATGATATGGCCGAGGAATCAAATACCATAGTTCATAAACTGTAACTATTTATATAAATTGTAATTGCAAGGACTTTATGTTTATTCATTTTATCCTTTTATCTTGTCAGGTTTGGTTTTAGTAATCTTTATTTTAAAGTTGAGCCAGGGGCTCTAGACCTGCCCCCTTTTTGGGGGGGAGGGTTTGAGACAGGGTCTTGCTGTATAGTTTAGGCTGGCCTAGAACTCACTATACAGCCCCACCCAGGCTAACCTGAACTAGTTCTTTTAATTACTACACAGCTCACAGCAGATCAGTGGGCAAAATGCTAAATTTAAGTCTGGTAAAATGTAGGCAAAAATTTTAAAGTAGCTCAGGAATAAAATACTTGGGATCTGAATCCAGTTCTGTTTGATTTAAAGAGTTTACTCTTTTTGTTGGGCATGGTGGCACATGGCCTATAATCTCAGCACTTGGGAGGCTGAGGCAGGAGGATCATTGTTTGAGGAGAATGTGAGCTACATAGTAAGTTTAAGACCAGCTGAACTACATAACAACACCCTGCTTAAAAAACAAAACAAAAAAACCTTTCTGCTTTATCAAGTGTCTGCTTGGTAAGTTTAAACTCTTTATGTCTGAAATATCTTTTTTTTCAAGTGGGCAGTGTAAAATAGTCTACAATTAGAAATTACTTTTTTCTCTTAATTGTATTGTAGTTATTTAGATAAAATAACCTGAGAACTTCTCACATTCTACAGTCAAAGAACAGTAGAAGTTTCTATAGAAGTTTCTTTTAATTGGGGATTTACTGCATGAAAAGATTTCCTTAAAAGTTAAGATTTGTCTGAACTTCAGAATAAAATTCTTAAAATATCAGATCAAGTAACAAGCCTCTTTGTGGCAACCCTGGTTTTACCAAACTTGAATAAAATGTTTATAACTTGCCTTGGCATTTGTCATCCAAAAAGTTAGTCATAACAGGTTGTTGCTGAGGTTCTGTACCTCCCTGAATTCTATGGTTCATTCAGAATGTCCAAATTTGCTTATGGAACTAAAATCGATGCTGTATCTTACTGTACTTTACACAGTGAAAGGCAAGTGCACATGTTCTGACACTCCTCCCACCAACTCCATGTTTAGTAATAAAAAGAAAGTCAATGGATAATTTTTTATTTCTGTAAAATTCTTTTTGGTATTTTAATCCATTACTCTTAAAGAGTATTCCTTGAGTTCTTGGAAAAGAACAGTTAATATTCAAATGATTATATCAATTTAGCATGACTATATCTGGTAATCTAAATCCCTTTGAAGGTAACATGCAATATTACAACCATTGTTAAATTCCTATCATCTTGTTTACTGTTATTGTTTTGGGTTTGTTGTCTGTTTTTGTTTTTCTTTTCTGTGTCTTTTTTTCTCAGAAAAAAAATATGCCTTGAGGATAAAGCATATTTGGAATATGAGCATTATTAAGAACAATCATTTAGTCTCTTTTTCTTTTTTACTATCTTAAATAGATGATTTTTTTTTTAAATAGATGATTTTTGATCCTACTATGAGCAAGAAGAAAAAGAAGAAGAAGAAGCCTTTTATGTTAGATGAGGAAGGGGATGCCCAAACGGAAGAAACTCAGCCCTCAGAAACAAAAGAAGTGGAGCCAGAACCAACTGAGGACAAAGATGTGGAAGCTGATGAAGAGGACAGTAGGAAGAAAGGTGAGTGGTTAGTGACAGAATCACTATTGTCCTGGGAGCATAGGTTTCTCCAGTGATTTGAATTTAGTGTATACAGGGACATTTCAGCCTGTGAAGGCCATCAGCAATCTGTGTGCACTGGACCTTGCCAGATTTCTGATAAGTTCGTTGCAGGAAAATTTCCACTGAATTCACAAGTTGCAGACATGGCAAAACCTCATTATTTCAGGGCTGATTTTCTAGTCTAACCTGTCAGGTCTCTTCTCCAACTTTGATAGTAGTTGTTTTTGAGAGTGGGCAATAAGAAATAGACCAAGATAGGTAGGTTTTTGGGTTTTTTTGTTTTTGTCTCAGCAACTCTGAAAATGTATTTGAGTTTAATGTAGCTTAAAATGTTTGGAATTAGGCCCCAGCTTTTTCACTTATGTTAGTGCTGTAACATAGGCACAATTTGACTATGAGAAATAAATGATTCTAAACATTTGTGTTAAATGTGAGACAGTGGGGATAGGACTAACATTCATTGACTAAATAACAATGTTAATTTTTTGTACATTTTTAAAAGAAACTTGGGAAAGAAATCAGTTCATTTGTAATAAGATAAAATGAGCCAGGTGTGGTGGTGACTTGTACCTATAATGCTAGCTACCATGGAGGCTAAGGTGAGAGGATAGCAGGTTCAAGGCTACCTTGGACAACTTAGCCAGATACTGCCTCAAACTAAAATTTAAAAAGGGCTGAGGATGTTGCTTAGTGGTAGAGCACTTAACTAGCATGAGTGAGACACTGGGTTCAATCCCAGGTACCACAAAAAAGGAAAAAAAAAAAGGTAAGAGTGAATTTATAAAAAGCTCCTTGAGAAACATTGTAGCAGAAGGATCCTGAAGTGTTCTTAGTATACAACCTGGCAGAGCAAAGGAAAAACTTGTGGAATAGAATCCATTATTACACATTCATAATAGATACAGTTTCACTGATTTTCACCTGAGATGATCAAAATATACAGTGAATGTTAAATTTTTTAACTCATTACAGTAAAACACATTGCCACTAATCTTTAGAATACTTCCCCTCAGTTCATATACACTTTTCCCATTGTTCTTGCCACTTGTTGAAGCAGTTCTTGAAATCTTTTTTGAGTGTCTTTATAAGGAATGATCAAAAATAACGGTGAATGCTGCTGCCAAGTGATAACTGAAAGGAGGTTCTTAAAAACATTACAGTGTGTCCTCATCCACCTTATTGACTAGATCTCTGGTTCTTCTCCAAAGTCAAAATGGCCATGAAAGTGAACATTTTGAATCTATTTGGGACATTGAAGCAGCCACGGCAGTACAACTAAAGACACTCATGAAAGACTTGTAGAACTGCTTCAGAAAGTGACAAGAATGGGTGTGTTCAGAGTGAGGAGTATTTTGAGAGGGGTTAATGGCAATGTCTTTCTGTAATTTTAAAAAAAGCACTGTATTTTTCAGTCATACCACATACTTACCTTGCAGCTTTATTTTTATGAACGTGATATAATTTATATGAGCCTTTTAATAATTGATTCAATAAAATATTGAGCCTACCACCAATATTGAGTTGTACAAAGCTTATCCAGGTAGTATCTAGAAGGAAGATGGATAGGCAGAGTGCTAGCAATTGGGTGATCAGGACATACTATCTGAGTATCTTGAGAGGACATCTCAGTTACAGTCGTGTCTTGGTTCATGAACTTAATTCTTTCCACAGTTCTGGTCACAAATGGAATTGGAAAGAACCAAATCAAATTTCTTCATAAAGTCAACATTAAGTCTGATCACTGAATTTGTTTTGGTTCTTGTACAGTTTGGTTTGGGACCAGAATTGTGGAAAGAATTAAGTTCGTGAATGGAGGCACCACTGTATAAGTTTATAAGAGATTTCTTTGTGGAAGTAACTTCTAACCAAGATATGTGAGATGGAGGGTTAAGAGCTGTGTGAGAAGGTCTGTGGGAAGGCTTAGAGATGAGAGACTGTATGCACTTTGCACTAGGAAATGAAGTAGGGGTTCAGGAGAGTTGGAGGCAAGGATTGTGGTCTGGGAGTTGGAAGGCAGTGACAGAAGTGAATAGATAAAGCTGGGGTATCTTGCAAATTGTGGGGAATCTTGGAATTGAGCTCTGTCTTTGTCTTGGAAACAATAAGAAATGATAGGGTCAGATTACTAAATAGATTCACCATGGTCCTCTAGACAGATTTTTCTAGAAAGTTTTGAGCTGATCTGTATTTTTCAGATCTGTGACCTTTGAGGTGTGGAAGGACTACTGTACTATACTTGATCTCCTGGTGACTTAAAGCTGTCATATACTTTGATTCTTTGCTTTCTGCTAGATGTTAGTAACTGATAATGCTCAATTTGTCTTTTTAGATGCTTCTGATGATCTAGATGACTTGAATTTCTTTAATCAGAAGAAAAAGAAGAAAAAAACGAAAAAGATATTTGATATTGATGAAGCAGAAGAGGGTATAAAGGTAGTATTGCTTTCTTATTGAAGGTAAAATTTGACCTCACAATGTTGCGAATGGCTGTTTTTCTCTGTCTCATAACTTAGTACCTTTGTTTTTATTGTTAAGAACTTAAATCACCACTATTACGGTAATTTTCTTTGGTGTGTTCCTGACTAGTTATCTGAAAGATTATGGAATGTAAACATAGATCTTACATATTGTTTGCTACAAAATGCCCATTGTCCTTAACTGTACTAAGATTGTTTGAGGGGGAGATTTCTGTAAATGAGACGTCTTGTGTAACAGTGTTCAGACTTCTGGTAGCATCAAAGAATGAACCTGTGCCAGCCTGTGGTGTTTGGTAGCTGATGACAATGTATTCAGTAGACAGACCAGAACACTTGACCTAGTTCAAATATGACCCTATCATTATCGTGTTACTGCATTGATTTCCAAATAGTTACCTCAAAATTCTTTTGAACAGGAAGTAAATAATGTGGGTAGTAGATGATAGAAGAGTAGATATACAAAAGGTGGAAGGAACTGAAAGTGTTGTTCTCCTCCTGAGAGCAGCTACCATCTTAAATACTCTGTGTAGGAATCACAGCAAATCCTGTATCTGTAAGACCTAGCATATAGCAGGGGTGTGTGTCTGTTCATTTGTTTGTGTGTGTTGGTGTTCACAGAGAAAGAAGAACTGGGACGTACACCAAGCATGCCATGTTACACTTTCTGAAATTTCTCTTTGGGAAATGCTTTATTACTCAAACCCAAGAAAATAAGGAGTAGCCATATGCAGCACTAAATTTATACACTGAATTTTGGAAACAGTATCATCATTTTGAGCATAATTCAGCAAATACTTATGGGTGATTACAGTAAATTAGAGATTGTGTACTAATTGCTTAGGTAATGATTAAGATTTTTTCTGTTTTTAAAGATAATTTAGTTCAGGGATCATGTAGAAGCCTTTAGAACAAAACGATTTTATCTGTTCTCTCCCTGTTTGGGAAATCTCTTCTGTTATTGTAGAGAAATTCAAAAAGTAGTGCTCAGATACACTGAACCAAATAGATTTAAACATCCTCGATAACAGAGTGACACATCAGAGATATGCTGTAGGAATTAACAAGGATTTGTTGGTTGATTCTTCCAGTAGCTTCTGTCCTGAAGAGTCACTGATAAGCTCCATTTTTATTAGGTATATGTATACTTTTTTTTTCTTGCTATTGAAGTCATGGCATAAGAAAGAGGGTGTTACAAGTATTTTGGTTACAGGCAAGCAAGGGCATCAACTGAAGTGTTCAAAGGTCTTGCATTGCTCTCCATCTGGATTTTCTGACCATTGCAAGGCTTTTGAACTACCTTTAAAAAATACTTTTTGCTATTTTTGCCTTTTTCTGTGTTTTGGCCCCAGTTAGTATATAAACCTTTCTGGGATAAAATAGCTAATAAGAGTGGTAGGAGTAGGAGCTGGCTGGTGTGTGCCAGTTTATATTCAGCATTGGTAAGTTTCTCCTCCTGGTTTATTTTAGAGAATTAAGTCAATGTCTGGTTTCCGTTTTATATAGTATCTAGCTAGTACGATGAGCAGATTAGTGTGGTACAAAGACTACATAGCTAGATTTGGGATCTCAAGTCCAAGTTTAATTTATTTGTGGGTATTCTGGCTTTTTTTACTGGTAACATTTCTGAAATTACTGTAGCCATTGTCACAGTACTTCAGAGTGTAGGCACACAAAATACAGACACCAGTTGTTGGTAGTATTAGGGCAGGGAGCATGGTAAGCTAGCTACTGAGAAGAGGGAGAAATTAGAAGGCCAGGAGCTGAGACTGACTTTTTTTGCTCGTCAGGGATGTTTGTGACTTAATCTGTAGGTCTGTTTATGTGCATGTTGATAGCAACTAATCCTGGAGTCAGGTATACCATGTCTGTAACCATTCATGTGACCCTAATTCCCCATGAACTCTGCCTTAAACTCTTTCATGATACCGTCTATTGAAATGATGCTCAAAGATCTCTCCACAGTCTGGTGCCAAGCCCAGGTGGTATAATGAATAAATATTTGGTCTTTGTCCAGATTCCTGATACATAGCTACCAACATCCTTTTAATCTTTCAATATAATAACTTTTTATCTTTCAATAATGACTTTTGTATACTAAGAACCTTTGCAATTGGGAGGCCTCTTGAATGCTTAAAGATGGAGTTGGTCACCAGGAACACCAAGCCATGATAGAGGTAGAACTTTCTATGAATCCTTGCCGCCTTGGGGGTTAGAGGTTCTGGACATGGAGTTCAGTTGCTAGTGCCCAGTTATTTCATTGGTCATACCTTTGTAAATGAAACCCTAAAATGATGGAATTCAGATCGTTTCCAGGTTGGTGGTCTTACTGAGGTGCTGAGATCGTGGCACACCTGGAGACATACTTGCCTTCCTTAACACATACTCAGCTCCCCACCCTCCTTGCCTTGTTGTGTGCATCTCTTTCTGGCTGTCCCTGGCTTCTGTTGAGTCATTTGAGCAAATTATTGAATTGGGAGATGAGGCTCCAAAGTTGTAGCTAAGACTGACAAATGTGAGTAACTTTGGGGCCTCACACTTGATACTGGCATCTTAAGTAAGAGCCTTTAAACTATGAAACTGAGCCTTTACATATAGTCTGATAATTCTAAATAATGTCAGAATTGAATTGGAGGACATCTGTTTGTTATTGAAGAATTGGAGAATGCTATGGGAAACACCTCAAATATGGTGTTAGCAGGAGAAATCCTCCCACTGGCTTTATCATACCTACTTAGAAACTTGTTGAAGAATCTTTTAAAGTTTCCCCAAGTGATTCTGATAGTCTGATTTGGAAATATGGATTATAATTGTAAGACTAAGTTTGAAGATAAGGGATATAAGAGAGGGAAAGGTCCTACAATAGTATCTCAAGGATTTCACAATTTAAATGGCAAATCTCAGCCATTTTGGCTCACCTATGAGAGGCATTTTTTATCTGTAACTTTAACTTTGAATATTTTTTGAGTTAAAGGTGTTTCTTGCGTGCAGGATATTGTTTGTTTTCTTTTTTTTCTTTTCTTCTCTCTCTCTCTTTTTTTTTTTTTTTTTGATATGACCTTGCATTTACTAGGCAGGTACTTAAGCCACTGAGCTAAACCCCAGCCCTAGATCTTGTTTCTTGATTGATTCTGCTAATCTTTTGGTGAGTTGAGACCATTTAACATTGATAGTTACAACTGATACATGTATTGAGTTATCATTGTTATACTATATTTCCCTCCCTAAAATAACATGAACCAGTGCCATTTTAAAAAGCAGTAGTCTCAGTGTCAAAATGCTGAGAATTATCTCAATTTCTTAGGATCTTAAGATTGATAGTGATATCCAAGAGCCAGCTGAACCAGAAGATGACCTTGATATTATGCTTGGCAATAAAAAGAAGAAAAAGAAGAATGTCAAGTTCCCAGATGAGGATGAAATACTAGAAAAAGACGAAGGTAGTACTGGGGACTCAGCATCTTGTTCCTAGGTTAC
Source organism: Dolichotis patagonum (assembly GCA_004027295.1). NCBI lineage: Eukaryota > Metazoa > Chordata > Mammalia > Rodentia > Caviidae > Dolichotis > Dolichotis patagonum. The sequence continues at coordinate 29,489 of PVJX010008114.1, forward strand.
TTAACCCTTGATTGGGGTTGGGGGGGGTCTCTCTACTGCATGTTAATAAAAGGTGAAATAAATAATTCTTGATAATAGTAGTTAAACCTTAATTTAAAAAAAAATTTGGGGGAGGGGGACAAGGGCTCACTATGTATTTCAGGCTGGTCTCAAACTCTCCATGATCCTCCTGCTCAGCCTCCCCTGAGTATTTCACACTTGCACTACCACACCCAGCCTGACAGACAAGCTTTTAAAGATAAGGAATTTTTTTTTTTTTTTTTTGGGTACTGGGGATCAAACTCACGGCCTTGGCGCTTGCCAGGCAGGCACTTAAGCCACTGAGCTAAATCCCCAGCCCAAAAGATAAGGAAATTTCTTAAGGGGTTCAAGATAGTGCTCTTTCCTCTGATTAAGATAATGCATTATTTTATTAAGATTAATATATTTTATCACATGAAGATTAATGCAGTTTTTTATCTTGTGATTGTTAACTCAAGAAATGTGTCAGAGTTGGTGTGATGACATGTCTATAACTATAATCCCAGGATATAAAAGGCTGAGGCAAAAATATCTCAAGTTAAAGGCCTACCTGGGCTATATAGCAAGTGTAAGGCCAGCTTGGATTACATAGGTAGACCTCATTCAAAAAAAAAAGAATCAAAGATAAAGAATCAAAATATCTTGGTGTGTTTGATCATGCATGTCACTATTAGTCTGTTTATGAAAAATCAAAATATCCGTGTCTGTCTTTAAGGAAAATAGGGTTGTTTGTAAGACTTGGTCCCTTTACATTGGAGGCTATTGTGAATGCCACTGTGAAAAGGCAAACAAATGTCTTTGAAGCTTTTGTTTCTCTATCAAACCCTATCTTGTTACTGTATGAGGCTCCTCCCCTTATTCTTACAGTCTTTGTTATCTGTAGCTTTAGAAGATGAAGACAGCAAAAAAGATGATGGTATTTCATTCAGTAACCAGACAGGCCCTGCTTGGGCAGGCTCAGAGAGAGACTACACATATGAGGAGGTAAGATAAATTCTGTTGTGAAAAGGCACCAGGCTGTTCACTAGGGCTCAAAGGAAAGTAAGATAAAAATAAGCTCTAAATTTTAAAGGCCATTGAGATACAGATTGATGTTAAGATAGATGTAGAGGGACCATGAAGTCTGGAATTTGCTTGTTTAGGCTTTCCTAAATCTTTTCCATGTATCATATACTTTCCATAAAAATAGCAGAATTAGTGGTGGCTCATTCATTAACTTTGAACAGAGTCACTGAGCATCCATAATGGACTAGATCCTGGTTGGTGATGAGTTCCTACTTTCAAGTAGCTTCAGAACACGTGTAGTGATACATACTTAAGATTTAGTAAAAAGCAAAATACAATGCATTAAAGCAAAGTGGTTCAAGTGGAAATGTTATATTCCTGCTATTGCTAAGAATGTGCTTGAATACCACTTTATCTCTACAGCTATTGAATCGAGTATTCAACATCATGAGGGAAAAGAATCCAGATATGGTAGCAGGAGAGAAAAGAAAATTTGTCATGAAACCTCCACAGGTTGTCCGAGTAGGAACCAAGAAAACTTCTTTTGTCAACTTTACAGATATCTGTAAACTGTAAGTTGATCAATAGAGACCTTCCATTCCAAATACCAGATTCTCAGTGGAATTTTAAGGATGTCATTACTGAATTTTATTGCAGGTAGAAGAGAAGCACAAGTGTTGTAGGGTTTAGGTTTGAGTTTAATTCTGTCAGTTCTTTCAACTCATAGGTCTTAGGTTCATTTTGTCATGGTATCAAGAGATGAGAAAATCAGTTCATACTGATCAACAAGAGTGAATCCTACTTGCTTTCATTACTTACAGGCATTACTTAGGTTTTTTTTTCTGATGACAGTAGTAATATTTACTCATTTAAGGAAAATGAAACATACAAAATCTACCATTAAGAGAAACTATTAAGTTACCACGGAAATATTTATATTTTTTTCCATTTTAAAAAGATGAATGGTTTCTTATAGGAAATATAGAATAGCATGATAAATATCCAAATACCCATCCATGAGGCTTGGTGTGTATTTTGCCTGTCAACACATTTACTTCAGCTCTCTTCATTAGAGATTTACAATTAAAGGCCACCTTTGTGTCTCTTTTTGAGCTCTTTTTTTTTAACCCTTCTTAAAGGAAGATACTGTCCTCTAAAGTTAGTATTTACCTTTCCCATCCATGTTTTTAGGTACTTAAGCATGTATATGTGTTTATGAATAAAAATAATATTGTTTATAGGCATTTAAATATATATAGTATCAACCCAAAGTTTAAGTGAACTGTGCACTGAAATACACTGAATAGCTCAGGATTTACAGATTGAAATGGTGAACAGGATGATTTTTTAGAAATTTGGTCAGATTTCTATGAAAGATGAAACTTACATATTTGACTTTTCTTTTTAGATTACATCGTCAGCCCAAACATCTTCTTGCATTTTTATTGGCAGAATTGGGTACAAGGTGAGAAACTGTTAGCATTTATGTATAGTAAGTAATAGTGGATGTTTTCTAAGGACCTCTTTAATTTGACAAGGATATATAATACACTCAGAATAAACATTGACCTGAAAATGAGTAGAACTGGTACTGCCATGTTTATGAGTTTCCTATCATTAATTGGAACTCTTGGGTCTTTTTATAGAGCAAATATTAGATTTCTGAGGAACCCATTTTCTTAAGTCAGAACTTTTTTTTTAAAGTTGATAAGAAGCTATCAAAGAAATAAATCTTTTAAGTTAATGAGTGGTATAAGAGAAACCATTGAAACAAAGATCAGAGATTAGCTACTTCCCTGTCTTCAGATTCATCTTTTGAAGGCAGCAAACCAGTCCACCTCCATTCAAGAAGGCCAGGATCTCATGGAGCCCAGGCTGAGGAGCTTGACTACTATAGGCACAAAACTAAATGTCCCTTTAAAAATACTAATATAGGCTTAGGTCATAGTAATGACAACACACATTAAGCACCTGTTGTATGCTGGTCATTGTCAAGTGCTATTTTGGGTATTATCTTTATAACAATCTATGAAGTAAAATGCACTATCTTTGTCCTCAGATTTGGAAACAAGATTTAGTGAAGTTGTAGGTCAAATGGCTAGTTAGTGAGTGTGGCACAGTAAGTATATTCAAAGTTACGTGTATCTGTCTGTGAAACTTGAGCTCTTAAAAGGCTTAAAACCTCTGCCTTACCAGCAGTACAAAGGTAAAGTGTTCTGTGCTTTTCTTAATTCTCTTAAAACTCAACAGTTGGAATTTATTTTTATGGTATACTTGATCATGGTAGATAAGCAAGCTCTGTGTAGAATTGTGACCTTTTTTTCTTTGTTCTATTTTTGAGACAGGGTCTTAACTGTGTAGTTTAGATTCATTGAACTCACTATATAACCGTGACTGTCCTCAAACTCAGTGATCCTCCTGCCTCAGCCTCCCGAGTGCTAGGATTACAGGCATGTAGTACCGTGCTCAGCTAGAATTGTGGTCTTTAAACATAGATCTGTTAAAATCATTTAACAGTGTTTTGTCTCCTTTTCAGAATAATTACAGTATTTATAGAGGTGTGGCATAAATATAGTAAGTTTGACCAGTGAATGTTAGTCAATACATTAAATATTTTAGGGTTTTTGACAAAATTGCATTATTACTATTTTTTTTTGTTGGTACCGGGGATCGAACTCATGACCTCACGCTTGCCAGGCAGGCGCTTAAGCTACTGAGCTAAATCCCCGGCCCAATTGCATTTATTTTTACCGTGAATGCAAGATTTCCTATGTCAAAATCACAGTAGCCTAGAGATAAAGGATTATCGGCCACAGAAGATGTTAAATCTTATAGTTAAAGGAGAACCACAAGAGAGGTTACAGATGTCAGTTTTACAGTAAAATACGGAACTGCCTAATTTTGTTGTTTTATGATTTGTAATTTTTAGCAAATGACAGTGTTTAGCACAGTCTTTGCTTTCTCAGATGTGCTTGTCAGCTGGGACACACCTGTAATCTGAGCACTCAGGAGGCTGAGGCAGCAGAATTGCTGCCAGGCCAACATGGGTTACGTAGTTTAAGGCCAGCCTTAACTGCATGGCAAGACCCTGTCTCAAAAAGATAAAAGAGTGCTTATAAACAACTTCTAATCAAGGTTATCATTAACTATCATTCAATTTGTGGCCTATGATTTCAGCTATACATTTTTAGGGGTTTTTTGTGGTTTTTTTTTGAGAAACAACTCATGTTAAAAGCCTGTAATTGATTGTTTTTAATGTTCACCTGTTAATATATACAACAATTTCCATAATCAGTTTTAAATGTACTTTTTATTTGTGACTGAATCAAAAATGTTAATTTTTGTTTTTGTAATGGGATCTTGCTATATTGTGCATGCTGGCCCCGACCTGGGCTCAGGTGATACTCCTGCCAACTTATGCTCTTTAAAGATATATATAGCTCTTTTATACTTACAGTCCTCTCACTTGATTTGCACATGATATGCATTTAGTAAGTTTGTTTTCTTTTGTTGGATAAATGGGCTGTCACAAACAGTTAAGGAATCAGTTCATTTTATACTTTAGATCAGTTACAAGTCTGATTGTCACTGGCAGTGTAATAGGTTGAAATTGGATTTAATGTTAAGAACTATGGGTGGATCATCATGTTTAAGAACTTAATTAAAAATAAATTTTGAAACTGGGTTGGTGGTATAAGATCTCTAATCCCAGTACTCTGGGAAGCTCAGGAAGGGTGGAGGGGCAGGGATTGTTGCAAAGTCAACTCCAGCCTGGTCAGTTTAATGATTGGGTGAGACCCTGTATCAAAATAAGAAATAAAAAAAGACTTGGGATATAGTTTAGTGCAGAAACTTTGGGTTCAGTCTCCAGTACTCCTAGAGCTAAAGCGAGCGAGAGATATCTCATAATATGGCAGACTGATTCTAGAACTTACACCATTGAATAAATTTCAAAATCATTAAATATAAAGGTGCTGGATTTTTATTCCCTTAGAAAAAAATAATGGCAGTATTTTTGTGTTTTTTTTTGTAGTGGTTCTATAGATGGTAATAACCAACTTGTAATCAAAGGCAGATTTCAACAGAAACAGATAGAAAATGTCTTAAGAAGATATATCAGTAAGTATATAATTTCATTACAGCATTCTGAAATGTTATTAGCTGCATTGTATTGGAGAGAGCCATTTATGAGCCTGAAAAAGCAGGCATTACAGTGATGGGGGAAAATAATAGTGAAGGGGGAGGTAGGGTATGGATTAGGCATGCTGGGAAAGGGACATGAATTTCCTCTAAGGCCCAGTTGATAGGGCCTGCTGGTTGTTTTTTGGGCTGAAGGCCAAGTCAAAGAAACCTGCTTGTGATTCAGGAGTGACCTGGCCCCCTTTTATTATCATATTCATCACCTAAATTGACATTCTGTATTTGTTCTCACCTAAGCAGACTAGTAAGTTCCCTTTGAGTGGCTCTCAATAAGCCACTCAAAGGATATTCTCAGAAACAAGAATAGGCACCTAGCAAGCTTCCCATCATCCTGGGGCATTTGGAGACCTTTTTTAAAACTCATCTTCTAGGACCTGAGTATTACAGCAGCCAGCTTGTGGTTTTTTTTACTCTTAGAATAGCTAGGTTTAGCTAAGCTTCCCTGTTTTGGATGCCTAAATAAACTTTTCTGAAGATATATTTCAAAGGGTAGATATCTCAGCTTCAGTGTGGCTACCAGGTAATGCTTTGTGTTCTCTTGCAGAGGAATATGTCACTTGTCACACATGCCGATCACCGGACACAATTCTGCAGAAGGACACCCGGCTCTATTTCTTACAGTGTGAAACTTGTCATTCTCGATGCTCTGTTGCCAGTATCAAAACTGGCTTCCAGGCCGTCACAGGCAAGCGAGCACAGCTCCGTGCCAAAGCTAACTAATTTGTTAATCACCACTGATTTTGCAAAGCGTGTTCTGAGGAATTGGCTGGACAGGTTTACCATCAGAGTGGATATACCATTGTATCAAAAACAAGATAGAAAAGCTGCCAAGTTCTTTGGCGAGTGGTTGATCTGAAATCCTTGCCAATGCTCAACCTGTTGACATACTTATTGCCTACTTTAACAACTATCAGAGAAACATGATGGGGTAAGGAGGTGCTTTTTTAAAATCGTTCATAGACTTCTGTAAAATGCAAGATAAATTAAAGTTATTATAACAGTGATTCTTTCAATTTGGTTTGTCCTTCAGTTTTCTTTTTTATATGTGCTTACTGAATTCAGCACCAAGTAAGTTTGTGCCTGTGCTCTGGCAAGGTCACCACCGTACCTTGGTCCTGAGAAACTGGATTTACTGGGACGCACTTCATTTGGGCAGCCACTACTTTCATAGCTTCTGTTGAGATACACAGCTGACATAGACCTGGCTTCTCATGAAAGGGTGTTTGGAGCATAAGATCTGGCATGACTGCCTGTCTTTACTATCCATGGAATGACTCTGGATTTGACGTTCCATATGTGAAGATTGTTGCTACTACCTCTCCTCCCAAGTCCTCCTCCAGCTGTTACCACATGAGAGAAATACAAGGTGCTAGGTACCCTTCTGTCCTTAGACAGTTTTTCTTATTGGCCTCTGTGTCTTGTAACTGGCACACTAGTTGGGCATCTATCTGTGTTGGTAAAGACGTGGTATAGGGTGTGTAGTACACAGAACTCTTCTGAATGGTGACACTGGAAACAGCTTTTTTCTTTAATCCTGTGTTTTGGGTTGAAAAGGGCCTACCATAAATGCTTTTCTATTTTCTATACTAAAATAACTTTGAACGTGACTGAGAAACCGAGATGCGATTGCTTTGTGGTGTTTCTGGTGCCTCCAGGCCAGGTCTGTCTCCTGGTGACTTGGCTGGAAGAGTATACTTCATTGGACCAGGGGAGAAGGGTGTCTTGTGGGTCTTGCTGTGATCTGCCTTGCTTATACCTGCTTAAGATAAGGTATACACAGTGGTTCTCCACTGGGTAACTGGCCTAGCAGCAGTTGCTCAGCACTGAATGTCTTGACCTCATTGTTTTTAATCACTGTGACCTTTAATTTTAAAATATAGGCCAGTGTTGTCAAGTACCTTGGCTGTGAAGTGGTGGAGGGAGTCCCCTCTATTTAGGTCTTCCTGAGAAGACCCCATACTGACTGAGTTGCCACCATTGCCATGATGGGCCCAGCTGCTGTTTATGACCCTGTTTTCCTTATTTTGTATCTATACCCACACGATTCCCAATGTTGGATATTACTGCGTGAATAAAGCAAGGATCAGTGCCTCTTGTGTAACTAGCACTCCAGTGCTTTTGTGTGTATGTTATGTGTTGTGTTCACTTCTATACTTATTGGGACTTGGAGGAGAGCCTGGGTGACATCACCATTTATTAGAAAGCAATTATGTTGGCAGTTTCAATTTTCTTTTTAACTTAAATGCTCAAAGCAAACTCAGGAATTACTCATCCTTTCGTGGTATTCTAGTTAAGATACTATTTGGTTAAAAGTGAACTGTAAATATGAAGATGATGGGTTGCTGTGTATCTACATCCCACATAGTAACATCTGTCTCTAATGTCTCCACTTGCCAGTCACCAACTTTGGCTTGCTGAGAAGTGACAAAGTAAAGGTAGTTGGGGGTTTCTGACTAAAAGCCACATTCTACCTTTGAGAATTCAACTTCTAATTTTCAGTTGAGCATCTTAGGAAAAAGTGTTGACAGCCTGGTGTGGCACACACCTGAAATCCCAGCACTCAGGGCTGAGATAAGAGGACTGCTGAGAGTTTAAGGCCATGTCTTCAAAAAAAATAAAAAAATTGAAGACCATCCCCAACTATACAAATAAGAAATTAACAGATTCCATGGTAGAGAAAAAGGTAAACAGGTTTCATAACTGCCTAAGTACTATGCTGATACACACTTTAACACATAAATATGTACTCACAGTTCTACTCTAGAAAATCATGTACCTGGGGAATCCACCTGGTTCACTCTTCATTTCAGATCCCTGCTCACTGTATGCAATGTTGTCCCCAAGGTCACTCAGTGTCAAGAGCACAGATTTTTTATTTATTGTGTATCCAATGCTGAGATAAGCAGTGCCTAGAAAGTTGTAGGTGTTATATAAATACTCAGATGAATTTAAGAGGAGTAGAGAACATGCAGGCAGTTGCTTTTTCCTTCCCCTGCCACCTATCTCAAGAGTATGGTGCAGAAAAAAATGGTCAGGATATAAGGCAGTATATAAGGCCCCTGCCCTGTACAGGGCTTCCCCATAGTTCCTTTGCCTGTCAAGCGCAGATGTCACATTTAAACAGAACATTGGATTTAGCAGTGTGCTGTACTGCTTTTAACCTGAAAAGATACTTATTTGAAACATCAACATTCTCACAATCTTACTACGACACAGCTTTTTAGTGTCAAGATCATTTTCCTCAAATTAATGCATCCTTCATAACTTAAAGACTACATGAGAGTAGCTTGTTAAATCAGTAACCACTGAGCTACACCCTAGCCCTTTCAACTTTCTGAGATGGAGGGTCTTGCAAAGTTGCTAAGGCCTCTAACCACAGATCTGCCTTAGCTGGTGTAGATTACAGGCTTGCACCTGACTCATCTGCTAATTCTTGATAATGCTGAGTATGGCTTTTGGACATCCAGAAGGCCAGCCCGCTCTCATCACCCTATGTTCTCATCTATAAAAAGGAAAACTGACTTATCTCTTAGGTAATGGTTAATATAGGCCTGCTCAATACAGAATTGTTTTCCTTCTGTTGAATGGTTTAGGTGGCTGGATTTCCTGGGTTGAATTCTATGGTCAGCAATCAGGAGACTTCAGCTGGCAATACGTGTGTAACTAGATCGTTTTTCCAAAAGGTGATATCAGTTGGCCCTTCCAAATGTGTGATTTTCACACTAAATGTTGGGAACTGTAGTTACGGTGACAATAAGCTGTCTGGGGATGGTTGCCTATCTCGGTTAACCTCATCAGCCCTGCTATCCTTGACCATACCAACAGAAGCATAATCCCTGGAGTTTTAAGTTAGGTGAGTATTTGTAAGAAGCTGCATGGGTCTTGGCCTTTCAAACCTTCCCCATGTAGGGATACTCAAAAAACCTTGTAAAAAAATCACTCCTTTAAGTTTATTTTATGAATACAGCATCTGAAACCACTAGAGGACCAGCTATTCTTAAAGGTTAAATATTTATGGATATTCTTAATATACACTGACAGTATTTTCATTGGCATCTTTTAAAACTATTCATCAGCTATATATTTTCATGAGCTTTTAAATGTACCAGAAGCCAAATCAAAGCCAAAATATCAAATAAAAAATAAGCCAAACCTGTAACTTTTGGCTTTGTTACCTTTTTTTCAATCCCAAATGTACCACTGCACTATGACATGCCTCTTAAGGCTTAGAACCTAGGCCATTCTTACATAATAAAAGTTTTTACTGTGTGCTAGGCTCTGTTTGTTTACATTACCTTACTCTTCACAGCAACCTTTGAAGTAGGTGTACTTTTCTCCCACTTCACCCATCAGGAAATAGGAGTCTTGGGGAAAGCAACTCATCTGGCTGCTTTTTCTGGAAAGCCAGAATCGAAGTGCATTCTGCTAAGGGGTGGCAAGAACTTCCAGGCATTTGGGCACCAGAGTGCTCTTAACTATTTTGCAGTGCTGCCTCTCAAGTATCGTGTTCAAAAGTGCCTCTTGCAGTTTAGGGCATTTTGTGTCCTCCAAGAGCTAGTGGTAAATATCATGTGGCATGAGCTGTGATAAAAGTAGCACACACGGGCAAGTGTGCTTCCAGCCAGGAAGGTATGTGAGTTAGCCAGAAAAAGACGACAAACGATCCAGGTAGAGGGAACGACAATGCATAAAGGTTCATTTAACTCAGATGGTACAGTTGGTTCCTTCTGGGCCAAGACCAGAGCATATTTTTCGAAAGTGTTAAACCATGGCTTCACCATGCTAAAGGTCTGGATCCTACTCCATGGGTAGTGAAGAACTCTGGCAGCAAAGGACAAAGGCTGGTAAGCAGCAGCAGGGCAAGCAAAAAAGCAGAAGTCCAAGGAAGATAGGAGAAAGGTCTAATCTAAGGCAGGGGGATGAAAAGGGGCTAGAGCCAAGACACCATGGACAAATTAACATCTGGAGAGGGCTTAAGTGGAAGATGTTGATGTGGGCCACAGGGTAGATTGTGTGCTGCTCCCCCAGGATGAGGACTCATGAAGAAAAACAGGCTGAACAAGACAGCTCAAGCAAGTTCCTTGTGGACATCACTGCAGCTATCCAGTGGGGATCTGATGATACATCCCTTTGGTGCCCACGGAAAGAATGGAGTTAACGAAATCTGAAGCCATGGGTTAGGCTATCTAGGAAGAGTATACCATAAAAGAAAACAGTGGAGAGATACAGGCAGAAAGCAGAGTGAGGAAGTCAGGAAAGAACACTGAAAGAGTGCAGAGGGCCAGGAGATGCTCACAGAAATTACAAGTACCCTGGGCTGGGGATGTAGCTCAGTGGCACAGCGCCTGCCTGGCAAGCACAAGGTCCTGAGTTCAATTACTGGTACAAAAAAAAAAAAAAAAAAAAAAAAATTAAGAGCAACATTATATAGAGTCACTTATGATGGAAGTGGGGATGTATATCATGCCTCCACTTCCAAAGTGACAGGAGCTTGGACAAATTATTCAACCCAAGTCTTTAATTTCCCAATCTATATTCACCTGTAAGGGATTATTATCAGGGGTATATAGGACAGTGAAATCTAAGTAAAACCTGGCAGAACACCCAGGAAATTCCCTCTCCTCTATACTTGATGCAGGAGACAACAGACTTTCCTGGGAGTAGTCATTCCCCGGGGGGCCAGAACATTTATCCCATGCCCACCCTTCATTCCTCTACCAAAACCTGGAATCAAGGCATGCTATAGAACTGGTAGCTATAATTATGTGAGTTTCAGCCAGTTTCTATGGGTGACTTAAGAGTGCTGGTTATATCAAATCCAGGATATGTTAAGATCTTTCAAAGCACAAAATAACAGTGACTTAAAATACCACATTCTCATCTGGGTGAGGTGAGAACCAGAAAAATAAGAGGAAGTGAACTTTGAAATGACCAATCCACTTTTTGTTTTTTGTTTTCTTCATAGCCCTTTTCTGTGTATGTTATCAATCTCTGTGAGGGGGAGGTGAAAGGAGAGGAGGGAGGCAGGCAGGTGGGGGACAAACCACTATGGATGGGTGGTAGGAAATGGGAGAGGCTGGTGAGAGGGCCAAGTTCAAGTGAAAAAAACAAAATTGGAGTCCAAGACAGGACAGAAGGCAGAGGAAGTGGCACATTCTAGAATCATTCTAGAGAAAAGAAAGTAGACTATAGTCTACTACTGGATGGTAAGTAAATGGCTCATAATCCCTTGGCACTTCAGCCAGCAAGGAACGCTCGTGGGCACTAGCATATCTGACCCTCTCTGGCAGACCTATTGGCCATTTTTTATCATTTGAGCTGAGGAAACTAAGACCCATACAGATGAGTATTAGACACACTAAACCAGTGGTGGTAAACTTATGGCACCTGTGCTGCAGCAGGCTATTTATCACTGAAAACTCTAAAAGGTCTGCCATCATGGCTCTACACAGTGATCTATGGGAGGAAGAAGTAAATGAAGTCAGGATGAAAGTGGTTCATCAGGGCAGCTCTGTGGTGGGCAGAAGGGCCAGGATATCATCATGCAAAAAGCACAAACTATCTGGATCCAATTTCTTTATTGTCAAGGTCCCCATCCTGTACCACCCCCCTCCAAACCTATAGAAAACCCCCAAGCCTAGGAATGTCCTGGGGAGGGGAGGCCAAGTGTTGGGAAACCCCTGTGCTCTGCCCTCTGGCTTGGACATTGCAAACAGGGAGGGTGAATGGGGAAAGGGTAGCTGATAACTCCACCTGCAGAAGATGTGGCACTGGCCTGGGATGCATGGGGGGCAGGAGTGCCTGCTGCCAGCTTTCCTCTGGTACCCGCTACAAGTTGGCATCCAGGGGGTGAGTGCTTGGTGTGAGGCCTTGGACAGTGATGCCCTTCTCCTGCTGGTGGCCAGTGCTCCTGTCAGACTGAGAAAGAGAGACAAAGACAAGACTAAGGCTCAGATGAAAAGGATCCAGGGTAGGGAAGAAAGGGTGGAATGATGTCTGCAGACAGATACACCCACAATATGGCTCTGGCCTTACAATGTGATGATGTTTTTGGCTATGTAACCATGGAGAGTTTCCACCCCTACCTGAGCCTCCGTGTCCTCACCTGAACTCCTTGCACTTATCCAGTGAATTAGCTTCCTAAGTAAAACTTAGCTTCCCACGTAAAACAAGTCATGAAGTTCCAAGAGAAAAGACTACCCGTGAGGAATTTTCTATACTTAACTCTTCTGGAAACCTTTGCTGATGGAGTACCTAACAGCATGAACAAGTCATGTATCAAGACTTCCCTGGGAGCACTGGTATTTTGAGGCCTTCCTCTAACAAGCTCATCTTATTCTGAACATGAACCCAAGGGAATGGGTCAAACAGTAGGCAGAGCTAAGTAGAACCTGGCTTTCCTCTAAGTTAGAGCAGAGCAAGGTGGTAGAGAGTGACCTGTACTGGGTTCAAATCTAAGCCCTATCCGTAACTATGGGATCCTGTGAGATATATGGTGTCTCTTCATCCTTCAGTGTGTCAGTTTTCATGTCTGTAATACTGGCACAACCCTTGCGGCAGAGTTGAAGATGAAATCAGATAAATAGGTGTAGTTTCTGTCACAGGGCATTCTCTCCCCACAACAGGCTCAAGTTCAAGCCCTTAAGCCTGGCACATTGATAATCATCACCACCCTTTGATGACGAACAGTGTCTTTTCCCTACTGTGCAGAGCTGGACTACGGACACAGGAAGCTGTTGGCTTCTCACACTCCCAGGACTGTCTGAGCACTGTGTCTCTGTTAATGTTAGTCCCTTGGTGTTGAGTGCCACTCCCTCAGTTGTGAGCAGGTTTGGCTACACATCATTTCTTCCTTCACTTGGGCTTCCTTCTATTATCCTTCAGCTCATACTGGGTTACAACAGTTTGTGTCTTTCTCCTCCAGACAAGTACCTCCTTAAGGGTAAAAAAATAGGCAACATGGCTCACACAATGTGCTGAGAGAACCCTTGCTGGGTGGGCCTAGCTATGCATGGTATCCGTGGCACCTGCTCCTCCACCTGTCAAGCTCCTGCCACACAGGGACATGGCAAGATGGATGCATGCAGAAGGACCTTCATTCTTGATATAGTGCACCCTTACCAGGTCTGCTTTAGGGGAAAGGCATACCCTTCACTTCACTGCCTGCCTCCCTCCCTCTGCTCCCAAGACCACCATACCTGTTTATTGCAAGGCCCCATCCTCTGCGTCTGTGTCCTGGCTGTGCTCCTGAGGAGAAGGCAAGCAGAAACCACATATCATTCACTGCAAGCTCTGAGTTCTGCCCTGAGAAATCTGTAGAAAGGTCCTGGGGCCCAGAGCACATCTGGAGGACCCAGTCAAGGGGAAGGACAAGGGAAATGACTATGAATCGGCCAATAAGGCTGGCTTGGAATCTTGAGAAGGTGGTTGAAGGGCCCCACAAGAGATAGAAGGGGCCAGACACAGTTGTAGAAGTGGCAGAGATCACACGTCTGTGGACAGGAGTAGGCTGAAAGTCTTGGAGACTGTTTGGGTCCCTATCTTTAGACAACCTAAGTCTTCACTAGAGCCTTTATGGAGACTACTAAGCCCAAGAAAATAAAGACAGAAATAGAGGCTAGATTCAAAGAAAGACAAGCTGGGTATGTGGGGGTCTTCTTGACTGGCATGGCTATGAGCCTAACTGTCCACATGCTACATCCCAGCAGTGATGAAAAGGACAAAGCCCAGACCCAGTGAAGAAGTTGGGGCTCCCACTCTGGCATGGCTTCATTAGTTATGAAGCCCTGAGCAAGTTATCTGACTGTTTCGGGCCTCAGTTTTTTCATGAAGTGGAATGTGGGAACAGTAACACTCTGAGTAGTACAGGTCTACTGTTACGATTAACCAAGTTAGCAAATACGGACAGTTTTGCTGGTGCTCATTGAATGTTCATGAAGTACACAAGCTGCAACTATACAGCAGGTATCTCACAAATTCAAGAGTCTGATTCAGCTTCCTACTCAAGGTATGCTCTCCAGTCTTTGCCTCAACACTTGGCAATACAGACAGGAGCTCACTCCTTTATAAAACAGCCTGTCAGGTGTGGTGGCGCAGGCCTGTAATCCCAACACACAGAAGGCTGAGACAAGACAACTGCTCCAAGTTCAAGGCCAGCCTGGGCTACACAGTTCAAAGCCAGTCTAAACATACACAGTAACAGCCTATCGCAAAAAACAAAACAAAACCCCCCCACAACCTGATCTTTAGAAAATCCTCTTGTAGAACTGATACCCACTTCCTTCCTGTGGCAGTCTCCCCAGCCAACCCAAGTCCTGCTCTCCGAAACTGCATATTGTGTGTTCCCCTGGAGGCCAAGTCTCCCCCTTTCCGACCCATGTGGAGAACAGAAGCCAAAATGGACCTTGGGTGTCACCTAAGTCTGCCTTAGTTCTTATAGGGATTTCTGTCTGAGCAACTGTGTGCCCTGCTCACTTTCCCTCCAGCACCACAGGACTAGAACCCTGGAAAGAAGAAAGCTCACAGGGAAGCCAATCAGTTTAGTCCTGGTGTCCCCGTGTCATTGTCCCCTCCTCCCACCCCTCTGCCCCCACCACTAGAGTGCAAAGTCCAGTCCCAGCCCCTCCCAGTCACACCCCTGACCAGGCCTCACCAGCTCTTCCTCGCTATGCGTCAGCAACCCCTCCTCATCACCATCATCTCGAGTCTGAGTTTCTTCCTGGAGTGTGCCTGCCTCAGAAGGTGTGTCCTCTGGGGGTGGGGGTGGCTTGCTGCTGCCGCCGCTGCCGCTGCCGCTGCTGCCGCTGCCACTGCCGCCACCACCGCCACTACTGCCACTGCCACCACCACTGCCACCGCCGCCGCCGCTGCTGCCACCGCCGCCGCCACCACCACTGCTGTTGTCACCTTTCTTCTTGCCGTCTTGAGGGTTGGGATGGAGGGAGAGAGACTAAAATTCAGCCTGAAGCAGCTGCCCACCATCCTTAGCAGAAGCTGATCTCAGCACCATGGGTTAAAGTAGACTAAGATCTGCTGGGTTCTGAGACTGGAGGCCACCCCAGCGCCTGATCCCCCCTCCCCCCAGTTTCTGATGCTCTCCCACCGTGTTCTGCCTTGTGCCCTGGTCACTTGAGCTGAGCAAGGACCCTCAAAGACTGACCTGGGTTGGCCTTTTGCTCCTCAGCAATCTGATCCAAGCGGCCCAACAGAGCGTCAATGTTGGACTTGATCTGTGTCAGTTCTGTCTTGATGGTCTGCAGCTCACTGCTCTTTACTAGGAATCAGGGGGACAAGGCTGTCATTTGGGGGCTTAAAACTAACAAAACTCTAACCCCATTCTGTCAGTCAGAATGTTTTATTCTTTTCCTGGCCAAGGGAAAAGCTTCTTAAGATTGCTTGGAGACCACCCCCAGGTGACCAGTTCATGCTTCTAAACCTGGCTATTCCTCTCCCAGACTTCTCAAGCTAAAATGGACTGGAAAGGAACAGGAACATAGGCTTCTAGTATGCTCCCGTGTGTACCTCAGCAACAACACATATCTCTGTTTATAAGGTGGAAAGTTTATCTGAAAGTTTATCCTTTTATGAAAGGAAAGTCTTTTGTAGTCGGATTTGCTGAGTGCCTGAACGTCAGAGACAATGTGGAGTAAGGGGCCTCTGTAGTCCTCGCCTTGTCCTTACTAGAAAAAGGATAATACTATTGCCTCCGAGGCACCATGTAACAGCACTAGACTCTGTATCTCTCCCAAGTCCCCACTTCAAATGTCAGCCTTTTTCTCTCAGAAATGCATGAAAATAGTGATGGTGTCCGAGCAGCAAAACTATGGGAAATTTGTTCCTTTTTTCTATTTTCCAATGTAAAAACGAGTATCATTTTATTATTTGCTAATGATAAAAATACAAATTATCCAAGACAACAGTGGAGTCACTCACACTTGATCTTGGCTGATCCAGTGGTCATGCCTGTGGAGCGGGCAAAAAGCTTGACAGGTATGGTAGTTTTGACACGACGGACCAAAGGGACTGTGACACGGGGTCTTTTCACAGGAACTGCTCTGGGCACTGGCACCGGTGACAAGCGACCTCGATAGTCGAAGAGCCTGTGAGGGCAAACAGGCCAGAGGCTGCAGTATGGCCTGTGGCCACCAGAGAGCACTGCAGTGCTACATATTTGGCTAGTGAGGGGCCTGAAGCAGGCACTATGCATCTCTGCCTGCACTCAAAAGCCCCTGTGAAGGCACTGTGGACCCTGGCATTCTCCCAGTATCTACCTTTCCAGCCAGCCTGGCCAAGTGTTGGCAGAAGAGGCAGTAGGTGGTAGTGGTACCCAATCAACAGAGGAGTGAACAGACCAGTTTCAAAGGAGCCTTCCCTAGAACTCTCTGAGATCCAGACCTGCCTTATTTCACAACTTGGCTTCACAACTCCAACATCTGGTCAGTTTGCACATTTCCATGCAGTACGAATCCCCAAAATGGGGGTGGAGTGGGGTAGGTATAGGCAGGAATCCCTATCTGCCTAATGAGGATGGCTATTTAATTCAGTGCCAAGTCAGTTTGGGATTACAGAGTAAGAGAGCTTGGTTAAAAACACTACAATTTGTGCCAGGCAGAATTTCAGGTTACTTAAAACCTGGAAGTGAAAAGCTCAGAGATGTGAGGCTAGACTCTTCTGGCCACCTCAACATCTTTCTTGCTCCAGTTCCAAGATGAAGGCCAAGCCTTAACAGCACATCAAGGCTGGGAAACTCAAATCAGATGCCAGGTGGTCAGCACTATCGCACAGCCCTCTCCAGGAGGGCTTCCCTTTCTGCTGACCAAAGAGAAGCTCAGTAGGCTTAGCAGATGTCCCTCCCACATCTGCAACTATCACTATTCTACAGAGAATCACAGCCTTCATCAGGACTATTCTCTGGTACTACTTCCTCATGCCATACATGACACCTGCCACCACCAGACAAATCAAAGTACCACCTGTGGTAATCTTTTGCTCAGCAAGTCCCTGCCCTGGGGATGGTGATGGCTAGAGATGGAGAGTCTCTGGGAATGGATCCAAACCGGGACCCTATATTTCTACCCCCAAGGGGAGGGGGCGGCTCTGGCCTTGGTCAGAATCACTGAACCACAGAATCACAGAGCTAGAGGAGCCCTGAGGGATGATTTGGTGCAAGCCCATTCATAGAATTTGACTAAAGTCACATAACTCACTCAGTGACAGAGTTGGAATTAGCACCTAAATCTTCTGACACCCAGGCTAAGGCTAAGGCATTTCCACCACACCACAATAGCTCCTAAAAACTCAACAATGAGAAATATCAATGCTCAAAAAGGTTCTGTTCTTCCCAGATTGCCTGGGGTGGATAAGCTGGAAGGAGGGGAAGTAAGGAAGAGAAAAGAGCTGAGCCAGTATTCGCCATGACTTCAACAATATAGCTACTGTCATTGGCATGGGAGCCCACAGATTCAAATCTGGGGTCTGGGTAGGATTGGGCTACACACAGTGGGACATAAACCACCAGGAACTAACTCCTTATAAATGTAAGGGTAAGGGGCTGAGCTCTAACGCTGCCTTCTGGCTGGCTAGACACCTCACCCAGGTAAGGAGACTGAAAAGCAAAAGTATGAGGACTCAAACTGCCTGCAACTGGCACTGTACTGTTTTGTATTCCAGTTGGTTATATTTACATGTCTCCTGGGTACACAGTTCCCTAGTATCTCATTAGAAGGGAAGTCAGATTCAGACTGTAAGACAAGATGTTGTGATATTGGGAACTCTGGCCTGGGCACCTACAGAACTGGTCCCTAGTCCCAGCTCTGCCACTGATTTGTGGAGGAACCTTGGGCAAATGCCTATCTATACTTCTTAGTTTCAGTTTCCAATTGGAGGACTTTGTGGGTTGCACCAGCAATCTCTCAGGACCCTTCCAGCTTGGCTGTTTCATGCCTGGGCACGCCCCTCCCCTGCTCACCTGTCGTAGAAGTCGTCCCGGTAGTAATCATAGTCAAAGCTGTAGCCACTGGGGAAACAAAGGGGAGAGGGCTGGAGCTCAGGGGTGGCCACTCAGCCCACTTTCCATAGGCCCTCAACTCCAAATGCCTCCCCAACTTCTAGGCTCAGGATAGTTACTACCAGCAATTACTCCCTCTGTGGAAACAGGACCCCATCCTACAAAGACAGACAGACAGACAGACAGCCCCACCTGTATATGGCAGATGCTGCTCTCTTTAGCCCCTTGGGTCTGTTGGGCTTGGGTTCTCCAGCCATGTTGATATCTGTGGGGAATGAAGAGGCAGAGTCAGAATGCTGGCCTGATAGCAGGGTGCCTGTGCACATATCACCATCACACACACGCATGGTAATTCATGTGCTTACATCGCATATAGATGGTAGACAAAAGTCTTCATACATTTAGTCTTCAAAAATCAGGCTCATACTCAGACATCACATGGATATGCCTATTTACATATTCCATATACACTCAGATACATGCACTACACCAAACCAATCACACATACAATGTTTATGTAAGCATACTTGAGAATGTGCATATCAGATGTATGGAAACACATAAAAACACACTGTCACACCCATTCGTACACATCAGTAACACTGGCACCTCAAACACACTCAGATTTGGTTCTAAAATTATATACTTAAATTGCATATATCCAAGAAGGCCAATACATACTCTCATGGATTGCCTATCAAACATCTGTATGTCTGTATCAGTGCTCAGCACATGAAATAATCTCAAGAAATACTGGCAAATGAATGCATGCATATCTTATATACTTGAGTGTATTCCCACACAAACAATACACTGTACCTATAACAAAAGGATATGTTTCTATATGTTCTGTATAATGTTGCCCCATCTGTATACTTTGTATTCAGATACCATTATAATACAGATGTCACATTTCAAACATACACAGAAATATGTACACAACATGAGTAATATTCTACGGCAGACCACCAGCATATGGTCATATGTGTATCACACTATGTACTACCAAGGTGTGTTAATTCTTTCTCCTGGCTCTCAGAAAGGGTTCTGACCTGAGTCAACTATAGGCTGGGGTAACAGGCTATGCTAAGAGCATATGTTCCATGTTCCAATGTTCCCTTTCTCTGTGGAATCTGCATTTTAAATAGAATTATAAAGTTTATTAAGAAGCAATAAGAAGCTGGGAGCGGTGGCACACACCTGTAATCCCAGCACTTGGGAAGCTGAGGCAGGAGTATCGTTTTGAGTTCAAGGCCAGCTTGGGCTACATAGTGAGTTCAAAGCTAGCCTGAAATACATAGCAAGACCCAGTCAAAACACAACACAACAGGAATGAGAAAGCAGGGATAGGACAGAAGCATTTTCCAGGAGCTTCTAGAATTTTCCCCTACAGGACTTTGTAACTGCTTAATTTACAACTTAAATACAACCTGTAACTATTGAAGTTATAATAAAATTTCAAAGGCATGAAAATGGTGGTGGAGTTAAAGAAGGAGATTAATAGGAGTAATGGAGAATAAAGGATGCCAGTTATTTTTCAGGATTCTAATAAAGCCCTTTTTTTAGGAGATAGTTAACTCACCCAGGGTCTGCCCAGCCAGCACCCGTCCATTCTCTCCCAGCACAGCTGCCCGGGCATGGCGCTCATTGGAGTACTGAACAAAGGCATAGCCTTTGTGCACAGAACAGCCGGCCACACGGCCATATTTGGAAAAGATGGTCTCCACATCAGATTTCTTCACCACAGCTGTGTTTAGGTTTCCAATGAAGACTCGAGAATTGATGGATTTGGGATCATTCTTGTTAGTCACATTGCTTGTCTGGATCTTCAAGGACATGGTGGCCACCTGCAGACAGAGTGTCACTGTCACTGTGAGTCTAGGTCCCTGGGTTGGGCTCAGGGTGGCTCATGACTCACTGGATTGCTCTTTGCCTTCCTGCACACTGCAACCCCTACAACATCCAGCCTTCAGTTTCTGCATCTTGTTTTCTTATTGTACTACCAACGGGTACCTCTTACTGGCTATTTCATACTAAATGATTTACGCATGTTCCTTTATTTGGTACTTACATAATTAGATCCATGTATTTGTGCATGGGAAGAATCTAACATTCTGAGAGTTCACAGTACTAACGAATGGAACTGTCTAGTCTGCTTGATGTAATTCTTTTAAACCCACAACATCTAATACTCATCTCAAATGTTACTCCATTTAGAATCTAAATCTGAAGATCTTTCTACTCTTTCAATGTAAAACTGTAACAAACAGTCCACATGGTAACTCAGGTACTATAATGCTTGTTCTAGAAATACCATATTACTAAAACTGCTTAGTCTTGAGAGATATAATCCCAGCAGTCTTTATTAGTACCATCATTTCAAAAAGATGTTTAATGTGGAACATAACACATTTTTTGTCATAAAAGCCAATAACCATAGGTGTGTCAAACCCTCACTTATTCTTTAGAATATTTATGAATTATAAATTATTAATTTTAATTTTATAAATTTTATATTAAACAATGAATGCTTAACGGGGGGGAAAAATCACAAAAATAAAGTATTACATTTTTAGTATTTATTGAGGAGTCATTAAAAAAAAAGCATGGTTTTCAGGCTAGGGATTTAGCTCAGTGGTACAAGCACCTGCCTAGCAAGTGTAAGGTCATGAGTTCGATCCCTGGTACAAAAAAAAAAAAAAAAAAAAAGCATGATTTTCAACATCGACTGGTTTTTGGTGTACAAAGTCTAAAAAACAACAGAAATAAATTTCTATATGAACAATGAAAATACCAATAGCACACAACAAAAAAAACCTTTACTTCAATTATCACACCTAAGGTAGTCTGCACACATGAAAACAGCACATTTTGTATACATGTGTTGCTTATACTGACAGCACATGTGTTTTGCTTTCCTGGTCTTTCTGTAGGAATACTTGACATCTCACTAGTCTTGCTGTTTTGTTGGGAGGTTCTTACTGTATTATGCAATGTGTAGTTAGCACATAAATTATTAATATGTACTGCATGTTTCCAATAACATTTTCACATCAGCTGTGTACTTCCTTACAAAACCTAAGAGATAACATCAGAAGAACTTATGTGAGCTACAATGTAAACACAAACCAAAGTCTACCACAGAAATAATCTTTGCTTCAACTGTCACACCCAAGGTAGTCTTACAAAACTGTATTTTTCATGCACAGGTCTCGCTTACACTGAGAGAGCACACAAACTTAGCTTTCCTTTCCTACGTGGCAGGCCATTCTTGTCACCTCTCTTCTCTTTCTGTTTTGTCATACTTTGTTACACTATGTTGCATAAAATGCAGTTAGGAGGGAAATAAGATATCAATAAAATATTAAATGTCTAATGAGTACTCAGAAACGACATCAACATTTTCACATCAGCTGTGTACTTGCTTACAAAATCTAAGTGGTAATGGAAATAAAAACTTAGGTGAACTACAATAAAAATACCAATAAAACTCTGCAACAAATACAGGATTTGCTGTAAGTGCCACAACCAAGGCAGTCTTCACATTTGAAAACTGCATGTGCCATACACAAGTATCACTTATACCAACAGCACATATGTTTTGTTTTCCTGTCCCTTCCTGTAGGGCACAACTGACATCTTTTTGGTTGTCCTGTTATTGTAGTAGGTCTTTGTGATGCTGTGCTTGCCTGTTCACCTGTCAGCTCACCAGTGTGCTCCACAATTTTTCTGCATAGTTCCCTGGGCAGAAACATTTTGTTTTTTCTCTGCTATAAACGATCAAGAGTTCCAGAATCAATTCTCTAAGAAAATTTCTCCATGGTATTTTGTTTTGTTATTTTCCTCTGTAAACTAGCAAACTCTGCCACACATGTTTAGGATTAAGTATAACACACCCACTGGCCTTTGTGTTTTGAGTGGCATCATAGTTGCTGCATAACTTACCAACATCTACTCTGCCTCTGATATTGCTGTAGAAAGTTTCCACCTCAGGTTTCCATTTTGTCAAGGTTTCCCTATCTATATTTCCATCATGGTGAAGTGCTGATATCAGCAGTACCAGTCTGCTTTTGAGGTCAATGTAAATCTTCCTAAAATTCAAAGACTGTACTATACAATTCTATTTTGAAAATGGAACATTTTATTTGGAATTTCTGCTTTGTCTTGTATACTGTTCCTATGCTGGTCAACTTGTGCTGTTAGCAAATGTAACATCAATTGGAAACTGGTAAACTAACTGTCAAATGTCACATTCCACTTAGTTTGGAAGGTGGGAGAAACAAATTTATTCACATCATTCAATATATTACTACACAAATAAGGACCTGATGGCTGAGTTTCAGGATAAATGTCTAAATTGAAAGCACAATAAATCTTCATATCTACAAGGGCAAAAATTATTATGCCATATTTTGACTTAGCACTTTTCCATCAGTCTTTTACATTCTTGCAATTACCATGAGAAATCCCTGCTAAGTACAGCAGACCAATAGATGCTTTCAGTTCTGCTAGTGAGGTATGATAAAAACACTTTTTAATATGGCTTTTAGTGCCTACAGAATGCTTTACTGGTGAGCCAGGGATTTAGCTTAGCGGCATAAGTGCCTGCTTTGCAAGCACGAGGTCGTGAGTTCGATCCCTGGTACCACCACCAAAAAAAAAAGAATGCTTTACTGGTGTTTCAGTCTTTGTGTGCTTCACAGCATCTTGTAGCATTTTGTCTGTTACAATTTTCTACACTGAATGGCAGTGCTGGCATTCTGTCCAATACGTTTCACCCTTGCCAAGACCCTCAATATATTTAGAGTTAATTCTAATACTGGATTCTTCCACTTGGTTGTGTGACCAGATTGTAACATTTCAAGTAGTCAAACATAGTTGTTTTGTCATCTGTATCAAAGAGATTTGTATTCCCTATATCTCTATTAAGTCTATTCTTGTTCTACTTTACTATATCACAGGAACTTTGGCTCACATGGCCAGCATCAAAGTCACTGTCATCTTCATTGTCATAATCATCATCATCATCATCATCCACCTCACACCTCTGCTCTGTTATAAAAACATGTGGTTTACCATAGTGGATCATCTTTACTACCCATGCATGAGTAATCTGATGATTCACTTTTGACCACCTCCAAAACTTGCAAATCTGGTTTCTCATGTGCCACTCTACTGACCTGGGCTACTTCAACCAGAAAAATTAGAAGAAAACTGTTTTTAAAAAACCAAATCCTAGAGTGATATGGGTGTAATACAACCTCATGATGCTCACGTAAATGTATGCAAAATATGGTAGACAGAGCAGCACTTGGGTGTAAATCTTTGTTTGACACTTTTGTATGTACCTTGTCTCTCGTGGTATCAAGTAGATAAACACTTAAAAAGATTACTTCCTGTATGCCCCCGATGTAGCTCCTGAGATGCAGAGCTGGCTATTATTTACACTAAAGTAAAAATTTACAGTGGAAAAGTAAGAGCTACAATTTGCAGAACCCAGTATGATGCTCTTCTCTGTCTTAGAACTCATTTTGAAGTGAATGCGGCATATGATATTGAATAATTTCAGATCCCAAGAGTGAATACTGTCTTTTTTTTTTTTTAATAGAAACTTGAGGCTTTAGCAAGATCACTAACTTACCAGTAAATAGTCATTTAAATATGGGTCAGCTGGTTTCTAAAGGTCATTGCCCTCAGCTTCATCATTCTGCTTCTCAGAGCTAAAGTCAATTTAAGTATCTCAGGAAGAGATAACCTGTCTAAAAATTATTTTCAGTGATTATCATTTTTATATTTATACATTCAAAGTTTTGTTCTGTTGGTCTCAAAGACGAATTTTCACCTAGGATTTTATTTTCTACACTGTAGCAATGTCCCCCACCCTTTACCACTGGGTTTACACTTGTGCACAGGTTTCAGGGAGGAGGAGGAAAGGAGACTCAACTTCAGTAAGCAAGGCCTACAGTTAAGCCTTGGTATTTGCACTACCTGTCCCAGTCTTGTACTCATGTGTATGGGCTGCTGAAACTCAAATTTCAATCTAGAGCCATTTCACAAAAGGTGCTAAAGCCCTCAGGCAGCATACAGTGAAACTCTCATCAGCTTACCAATCCATTTACCTAATATGGGGGTAGAGAAAAAATCTTTTCAGTAAATTCAGTAGAGAAGCGTATAAGCTGAGGAAATCTGTCAGCTTTTGTCCCACTAGGAAAAAGCGATCTCAGATGAAGCTGGCATATTCTAATCAGCAGGTGGCACTGTTTACAAGGAAATCAGAGGCTGTATCAGAGCTTGGGACTCTAGAGAAGAAACAATTCCTAAAGCCAGGTTTGCAATAAACTTAACAAACATACTGGGGGCCAGGCATGCATTATTCTAAAGCAAGGACGCTAAAGGGAACTATTACTGCTACTGATAAAGGGCCTGGTGTTGGCTTTGGAACTGACTTGGAAGAGAAGATACGTGTAACTCATTTTATATTTAGATCCAATCATTGACATTTATAAAGCAGTAAAGAACACACAGGAGATAAACCTGAACAACACTCATCACTGTCCATATGTCCCAGGAAATCTCAATCCATGTTGTGTTCTCAGCCTCCCCATTCTTCACAGTTCTGACAAGTCCTCTACCTGGATGACAAAGCAGTTCAAGGATTAAATCCTTATGCATCCATGAGTATATGTATATGTATATGTATATGTATATGTATATGTATGTGTGTGTGTATATATGTGTCTGTGTGTGTGTGTGTGTGTGTATATATATATATATATATATATATATATATATATATATATATATATAAATAAATATAAAGTTTGTGGGCTCCTGTATAAACACAGATGACTGGTTCTGTTCAGAGCTGATGCCAGAGATGCAACTTGATTTGGCTGAGGGAAGTTTACCAGATCTGTGTTGTAGACTGAGACAAAAGGGAAGCAGTGATGATGGTTCAGAGATCTGCTGATGACTGCTGCTCTGCCACTGCCCTGGTAGGGACACAACAGTTTTGAGTTCCCTCAGACCTCTGCCAGGGCCTCTAACACCACTGAGTAGGAAGTATTTGCTAAGTACCTGATAGTGGTACTTATCTTTGAAAGAACTAGTACTCACATTTTGCTGCTGAGTAGTCTTTCAGGTTTAGTCCTAGTCAGACTTTTTAATCTCCTTCCCTAGGGTCTGAAAAGGTGTACATAAAGGAACTTTGCAAACTGTTAGGTCCTTTACAAGATTAACACCACCACTTATGGGCCTTAGATATGGGTCCTCAGACTGGAGTACATTCTGTATGATACCAAAGAGAAGCAGACAGGAGTTCTATTATGTGAAGGTCTGTTTTCTAATCTGTGGAAAAAACACTCAGGATGTGAGGAATCCACCAAGCTAAGGAGAAGAGCCTATCTGGAGAATGTGCTTATGCACTTAGGCATTCATCTAAGCCACCTCCAATCTGTAACCTGCACAATAATGGAACTTTAAGAGTTAGAATTGCTTCCTTTAGAGACAAATGGCTTCTCCAAACTTAGGCCTAGGGCATAAATGCCACCCTCTCTTCTCCTCAGCCTAGATGAACTGACAGAATATGCAGGTGTTGGCACCAGGAAGTCGGGATCCAGGAGAGATGAAACAAGCACAGATGTCTACTGTCTCATTGTATTCCCTCTCCCCTCTCGTCCTTACTATAAAAGACTCATACACCATACCTGAGATAGTGAGTTGATGGGAAACAAGGCCCCTCTATCTCTTTGGAGTAAGTGGCCTTCAGTTTGGTCAACAAGCAACAAACAGACCACTGAATATGTGGACCCGAGCAACCAGTAACAAATCTACTTTTGAAGACCCATATAATCTTTAAGAGGCCAGGCTGTGCTGCTGCTATATAGAAACGCTCTACCCAAAAGCACGGCTATCTGTGGGGTTGTGGGAAAACTTCAATGACAACACATTAGTCCATGAGGCATCACAAAGTGAGAAATGGAGTTAGGAACAGGAGGTGGGCCTAATACTATGCCTCCCTGTACTATCAAGTTGAGGTACAGAAACCTCAAGAGTGTAAGAATTCTAAATATAAGCATGTTTCTTCCAGTTACTATAAATATCTCAATTTGTAGAGCTGGGGATTTAGCTCAGTGGCGTAAGTGCCTGCCTGGCAAGGTGAGGTCATCAGTTTGATCCCTAATACCACCCTGCCAAAAAAGAATTCAATTTGTGAGCTTTGGGTACAGCCTTCAACTATCTAGACATATGGTGCAGAGTGTCTATTTGTAGTCTTACTCCACCCTATAACGTAGAAGGCAGACTTTGGAAAAGTGTTTAATAAATGTTAGGGAAAATATAATAAGGATATCTGCCAGGAAGGCCTGGTATGCGTTCGGGGGGGGAGGGGGGACACAAGGGACAAAAAGGTCCCAGGCACCTTTTTCTATTTTGACCCAAAAACTCACCTTTGCAGACCAATCACCCTCACCTCAATACCTACATGTATTCTTTCTTTCTCCTCCTTTGGAATGGAAGCCCTAAGAAAATACTAAATACTAAAATTCTAATATCCTATTCAGCTAAGCTTCTTGACTTGATATGCTATTTTCTTCCCTGGCCCAAACTTTGCCCTACAGTATGTAAGAGCAAGATGTCTACAGTTCCAGAGGCCTTGCAATAGCCTTAGCAATGAGCTGAGAGGTACACGGCATGTTCTTGGTAGTAATAATGGGGAAGGAAGGAAAAGAAAAAAACAGGTATGTTCTTAGAGTCTTCTACAAGGTCGGACTAGTAGTACCTTGCTGAACACAAAGTTTATATACCTTCACTCTGGGAAAAAGACCTGGCCAGGATGTCAAAGCTACTCAACAGCAAAGCCAAGACTATCCCAAGGTCTTCTAAGCCCCACAATTCTTACATTCCATTTTTCCTTTTGGCTAGTATGAGACTGTCCCCCTATGCCATTCTCTCAGGAGTCAGAAGAGGACATAGTACCCCAAAATCTACTTTTTCAGGAAAAACAGACTGCCTCCCAGGTAAAAGTCTTTACCTTTACTTTCTAGAGAAACAATCACTACATAAAAGCTGGAGCCTTAAGCTAATTAAAATGCACCAAGGACAAAGGCTTTCAAATGCCATTTATAACTCAAGGATAAGCTGGCTTCTCCAGGCTAGTAAGAACCAAAGAACTTTGGCAAAAACAAACGGTATTTCCCAGTTGAAAATTTCAAACAGAAACTATGTTTTAGAGCCAAGTATCAATATGTGAAATAATAGGGGCTTTGCAAAAAAGTAGAGAAGGCCTAAAAGGCACCCCTCCTGCCCTAAACTTAGAGTAAATAAGACCCCAATGAGGCATCCTAGTAAAAAGAGCCTCTTAATTCTGAGTGTTAATATTGTGTCAGAGGCTTTACATTTCTCACCTCATTTAATCCTCACAATAGTCTATAAGGAGGTATTTTAGATAGAGAAACAGGCTCAAAGAGCTAAAGCAACTGGCTAACTCAGTAAAGACACAACTAGAACTCAAGTCTGTAAGACTACAGGGGCTTTTAGTTCGGCGGCACAAGCGCCTGCCTGGCAAGTGCAAGGTCATGAGTTTTGACTATAAAAACAGAAACCATAGAGCAAACTTGTGTATGCACAGATATCCCTTGGGTACTGTTTCTATGGTCAGCCACACACCCTCTCCTTGGTCCTTGCCTTCATTTCTACTGTAATTCCTTATACTTGCACAGGACTTTAATAAACAAAGCCAGTTGTGTTTGCTTTGGTCTGTGTATGTATACTCCTTTTCATTCTACGTTAAAATCGAATCCTCAATGAGATGCAGGGGGGTGGGGCTGGCAAGTTTAACATGTTTCTGCTGCCTTGATCTACCAGTGATTATATATGTGACTGGCCCATGGGAGTGAGGTAACCACCAGATGGGACTGTCCCACGCATTCATAGGAATCATGCATGTAGCAGTGGTGGCTCAGAGTCACCTGGCACCAAGACATAGGAATTACAGTCCTGTCCTGAACACGTTGATGACATTAACAGATGTTCTGTTATCCCCAACTGCCTGATAAGCAGGTGCCTCTGGAGCAAAAAGGCCCTGGACACTATTCTAACTGCTTGGCTTTCTCCAGAAATAGTCTCTCCATCACTGACAGCTATTTTCCTTTTAAACCAGAGCTATCTAAAAGCATTGGGTAGTGAGGCCTCTGGAAGGTGAATATGGGCAAAAGTCTTTACGAATGGTTCTAGTGCCCTCATTGGTCGCAGGGAGCTAACTTGCTCTTTCTGCCATGTGAGGACAACAAAAAGATAGCCATCTCCGAACCAGTAGGCACACCTTCAAAGACTGAATTTGTGGATGCCTTGATTTTGAACTTCTCAGCCTCTAAAAGTGTAAGATATTTCTTACTTTATAAAAATATTTTAATATTTTCCATTTTTAATTTTTGTTTAAGCCTTTGTCTCTGATACTGCAAAGATCAATATAAAACTGCTAATGTATTCCCAGTAATATTTAAACTTAGGTAAAATAACAGATCATTCAGCTAGGTAAGAAAGCATCATTTTTAAAAAGTTGATAATTATTTGACAATTGTTTTTGTTTGTTCTTAATTTTAAATGTATGAGTGTCTTTAAATTTCATTTTTATTGTCTATTAACTTTATAAAATACTGAGCTTCAAAGTGGTATTTTTACACATGTGTAACATTTTGATCATATTCATTTTCCTTGTTACTTTTATGTCCCTCCTGTCTCTCCCTTAAGTCCCTTCTTTTTACCTAATAATAATTTCCCACTTTTATGCCATCTTTTCTTTTTGAAGATTCTGGATATTAGAGAAAACATTCCATATTTGTTTTGTTTGAATCTGGCTTATTTCATTTAACCTGACTGCTACAGCTTGTGCATCTAGATGTCCCCCAAAACCTCATGGGGTCACAGGTAGGGTTTTTTAGATAGGACTGGATCTACAGTATGTGATGCTGGGATTATAGGTACTCACCCAAAAGGCATGTAGCCTGAAAGGGAAAAAAGGGAGAAGGGAAGGCAGGCTTGCTGCTTGCTGCCTTCTGCCTGCCCTGCTTTGCCATGAACTGTTTCTCCTGAGATGCCCCTCTGCTATGCTACCTTGCCTTGGAACCAGACAATAACGGACTGAAACAAACAAATTTCTACAAACTGTGAGCCAAATAAACTTTCCTCCTCTAACTTTGGGCATCAGGTGTTTTGTCTCAGAAACAAAAAAGAATAACTAAGATAATGATGATCTTCAGTTCTACCCATTTTTTGGCACATGAAATTATTCCCTTCTTTTCAACTTAATAATATTCTACTACACACATGCATGTTTATTATACAGAAGAATATAAATTACCCAGTAGTTTGTTATGATAGTATGAAAGGACTAAGACCAATATTCTTCATCCTGATATTATTTAGTCCAATCATAGAGATTTTAAAAAGTCAAAGATCAGTAAAGTGACTTATAACCAGTGAGGAAGGGGGGTAGCTGGAGAACTTGCTCAAGATCTAATACCACTGTTTTTTTGTTTTTGTTTTTTGTTTTTAATACCACTGTTTTACCAGCTGTCCCATGCTTCTGATTCTGCCTTGTCACCCCTCTGTCCCTCCTATTCTGCCTCTTGGATCCAGTCTTGGCCCCTATCTCCTGAAATGTTCATCTCAAAGGAAGAGCTGCTATTTTTAGTCTTTACTGCTTGCACTGTCTTGAGTCTGTGCTTTAGCTTGACCTGCAGACATGTCTGGCTTTATTCTCCTACAAGGTTATGAGGCACACAGCAACCTTAGATAACCCTGAAGACATCCGGGTAGCTTAGGAGAAAAATAGCTATCTGTTATGTGGGGACTATCTCTGAAGAAAGTCAAGCGATTATACAGACCAGTGTCCAGGGCCTCCTTGGTCCAGAGACTCCTACTTATAGTCAGCCAGGGATAACAGAACATCTATTAATCTCATTAAGCTCACCAGGCCCCCACTCATTAGCATTACCCAAATGATCACTACTAACCAGATAGGACTAATTTCCCAAGGAATGCTCTTTAATTGCTGACCATTTCAGTTCCCATGAGAAGTCATAGCTTCCAGTCTGCCACATACAGAGGGCTCCTAGAAGGGTGGAATTATAAGGGGTGCTGAGTTAGGCCCAAAAGAAATTGGCCTTGGTCCTACTGTTCTTGGTTCAGTGTCCTTAAGTCATGTAATTTCTCTGGGCCTATTATCCTTATTCTGAAAAAAAGACATTAATTTTTCTCTGATTACCTTTCAGATCCAAGACTCAAACAGGCTAATCAATGTAAAAATGCTCTACTGCACCTTTAACAAATTATAAAAAGGATACAGGATTACATCTATTTCTATCCTCTTCAGTCATTCAATAAGCACTTCCTGAGTGCTTGCTGGCCCTGTGGAGACACTGAGAAACAAGAAGGCTTGTTAGAGGCTTTGTGCTCTATTCACTGGTCAAGAAGCCCTCTTTCCAGGGACCTGGTTTTGTTTTTGTTTTTCCTGTTTCCTAATAACAAAAAATGTATAAGAAATAGCAAAACACTACAAGCTCTGGAGTAAAAAAGGACTAAGTTCCAAATCCATCCCTACCACTCACTTAAGAACTGCTACCCTGGCCATGTCCCTTAACCTCATTCTTACCTCAGTTTCCAAACATGAATTGTATACCAACCTTCCAGAACTAGAGATAACATGTATGAGGAGTAATAAAAATACAGGATGAATGCTTACGTTAAAAAAGAAATTACCAAGATTCCAAAAATTCAGCACAAGAAAAGAATATTCAAAGCTGTTAGAGAAAAGAAACAGATCACCTATAAAGGAAAACCAATCAGAATCACAGCAGACTTGTCAACGCGAACCATCAAGTTAAGAAGAGTTTAAAGTGTTTCAAACACTGAAAGAAAATAAGTTCCAACCCAAATTGATGTACCCTGCAAAACTATTTTTCAAAACTGATGGAAAAATAAGATTCTTCCATGATAAATAACAAGTGAAGGAATTCATGACAACCAAACCAACCCTACAGACAGAGCTAAAGGATATACTAGAGAGAGATAAAAATGATCCTACAGAAATAAAGATGATCATGGCTCCAGGAACAGCAGCAGAGGAGGATCACCAAACAGCACGGGCAACTGAACGAAGGGGAAAAGTGGAGGACCAACAGCAGGATGACAGCATGGCAGCAAGACAAACCAATGTATGCTGGTTGTAACCATTAATGTAGATGACCTCAGTTCAACAATAGAAAGAAATACAGGGACAGTGGAACAAGAAACAAGATGCATCAATATACTGTAGACAAGAAACACATTTAACTTGAAAAGAAATTCATAGATTAAAAATCAAAGGGAGACAAAACAATTGTTCCATGCTACAAGAGACAAGAAAAAAGCAAGGGTAACTTGTCCATCAACCACAGAATGGATAAGAATATGGCATTTTCATACAATGGTAAGCTGTCCAACTATAAAGTAGGATAATCTCAAGGCTTTGTAGGTAAACAGATGCAACTGGAGATCATGTTCATGGCTGAAACAGTTTGAACTTCTACAGGTGAACACTAGCATAAAAAACAAAAGGAGCTAGTGGGATCCAAAAACACGGTATGATAAAAGTGATAGGGGGGGGAAACACCTAAGGAGGAGAAGGTGGTAGCCAATGTTAATTTTGTACTGTCTCGTCTTGAACTCTGATGTTTTCACAGTTTTGTTAGGTTTGGTTCTGTTCTGTCTTGTTTTGTTAGACTTTACTGTATCTGATGATATAGGCAGCTATTTTGAACATAATGGAATGTATTATGGTAATCATGGTTGGTTTCCTATTATCTTGTTTTGAAGTCCTATAATGCTTGCATTCTTTTGTTTAACTGGTTTTATTGTTTTGATTTTATTATGTGTGATGGTATTAACAGGTATTTTGAAGAAAAGACATTACAGTAACCATTGTTCATTTCCCGTTACCTGATTCTGAGGTCCTGCAGTGCTTTCATTCCTTTCTTCTGATTTGGTTTTAGTCTGTGTTCTATTATTTGACTTCATTGCGTATGAGGGTATGGACAGCTATTTTGAAGAGACATTATGGTAGCCACTGCTGATTTCCTATTGTCTTGTTTTAAAATCCCATAATACTTTCATTCTTTTGATTGATTTTATACTATTGTTTTGTTTGTGTGTGAAGGTATGGACAACTATAGCCACTGTTGATTTCCTGTTGTCTTGCTGTGAAGTCCTATGTTGCTTGCATTACTCTTGCTAGAATGTTTTGTTGTTTTGTTTTTTATTCTTTTTTTAAAAATTTTTTAAAAAAGAAATGATCACAGTAAAAGACACACTGCCATTAATTCTCCTCAAAAATATTCCCCCTTGCTTTGAAAAAACATTCCATTGTTGTTGTCATGTTGTGAAGCATTTCTGGGAGTTCTCTTTCATATGTTTATAAAGTATAGTGAATGCTGCTAAGTGTCAATTCAATGGCTCATAAAAACACTGTGGTATATACTCATCCACCTTACTCACTGGATATGGCACCAAAGTCAACTTGTAGCTCTTCCCCAAAGTCAAAATGACCATGAAATATATAGATCTTCTGAATCAATTCAGGACATCAAGGAAAGCACCACAGTGCAACTCAAGACTCAAAAGAGGACTTTCAGAACTGCTTCAGAAAGTCACAAGAACAATGGGATAATTACATTCAAAGCAAGTGAAGTGCTGTGGTAATGTGTCTTTTGGTGCAATAATTTAAGAAATTTAATCATTCACTGTTCTTTGACTGCCCCTTGTACAACATGCCCCATCTAATGGCTAGTGCCAGTTAAGTATTCAAGAAAGTGCACAGGCCAAATGCCCTACAAAAGCAGATGAATCAGCCTGGCATTCTAGGTCTTCCACAATTTATATCTAATGGTTTTTTCCTATGTTGTCTCTCAGAGCAGCATACTTTGCCTGAGAATAAGGAAGTCAGTGGTATGGAGGCACTCCCTTATTCTAGAATGTAGTATGTAGACAATTTAAAAAGGTGCGCTGCCCCCACTTCTGTCAGAACATTACTAGATGGGGCCAGGACAGGAAACAGCCCTGGCCAGGGAGGGTTCAAGGCCTCTCTAAGCCACTCTAATCCCTCAATTGTACCAAGGCTCTAGTCTTGTACTCTTAACATTGGTATAAGTATCTGGTAGTCCCTAAACGGTCAGCCCAAAGCAGAAGCAAAAGGCTAGGCTGAGCCACAGTCATCTCTTCCCACAGCATGGTCTGGTGTACAGCATATCCTACTTTCTCTGCTGTTTGTACACTGTAAGTCTACCCTAACTGTGGCTAGAACTCTCCTCTCACAGCTATGGGGAAAGGTAAAGTTAGAAACCTACAAATAAATGTCAACTTGTTTTTGTCAAAGAAGTCCTTTAAGAATCTACCTATCTAAGCATAACTATAAAA
The DNA here is from genome assembly GCA_004027295.1 of Dolichotis patagonum. NCBI lineage: Eukaryota > Metazoa > Chordata > Mammalia > Rodentia > Caviidae > Dolichotis > Dolichotis patagonum. The sequence goes on from PVJX010008114.1 coordinate 63,171, forward strand.
ATCCAGACACTAAGTTAGCGTATGGGTCTGGTGTTAATTAACAAGTGAACTGCTCATTTATTCATCCAATACTCTCAAGCAACTCCTAGTCCAGCAGGGAGCATCCCCGAAAGGCCACAAAGCACATGTGCACTGGGATGGAGTCCAATGCCTCAGAAACAACATAAAGCAAAGTAGTATAGGAAATCACAAAAAGTTTAGAAGCATCATAGAAGGTTTTACCAAAAAAGGAGTCTAATTAAAATGAATTCATACTGGGTAGTGACAAAAGAACTAAAGAAACAATGTATAAAAATGGGTCCACCACCTGGCCCACTCCATAAGAACACAGAGTCAGCCTGAGAAAAGGAGTGTGAAATAGGACAATGTTTTCATTTGCTACCTCCATTCCCTGATGCATACTGATGCTTGTCTTTAGAAAGCGCAAAAAAAAAAGGAGCACACAATTTTAGTATGCATCAACTTTATACCCAGCACTTAGGGGAGGCTTTATAAGCATAAACTCTCAGAAGCCTGATCATGGCCTAATGATATAAATAGTTACACTTTCATTCTACAGATGAAGAAACTGAGGTGCAGAGAGCTTAATTTATCCAGTCACAATGAGTTGCAATGATTAGCAATGAAAGACCCCAAAGTTAGTCTGATTTTAAGCCTGCAGTCTTCCTACTCTACAAGTTGCTCTACTGACTCCTGTCACCCCCAATTCATGCAACAAAGAAAGAATAATCCTGGCTCTGCTGTTGAGTTTTAGATTGGGGACTACAAAAGGCCATTCTAGGACTAAACAGGTGATTATAATAAAAACACTTACTGTGAACCAGGAACTGTGCTAAGTATTTTGCTATGAGACAAGAGTTAAAATCATTTTACAGAGAAAAAAGTAAGGCTTGATGCTTAGTTCTGTTCAAGCCAGGAAATGGCAGGGGTGGATAAATCTGTATGACACCAGAACTGGTTCTCTTAACTTTGGTTCCAAATTACTTCAATGCTGGGTGAGCCCTGTATATGCTTAAAGAGTTAGCTTTTAACATTTTCTGACCCTTTTCACACCAAACTCAGGCCCTGCAAAGGGCACACTCTCAAGTCCAAGAGCCAATCAGCACTTACTACGAGTCTGGAAGACAGGCCCTCCCTTCCCAGTCTTAAGGGGCTGGCCCCTCACAGTGATAATGTGGCAAGATTAGTCACTGCTTGCCATTGGTTGATTATAGCTATTCTTTTCTGTAAATGAAGTTTAAAAGTCATCAAAGGGTTTGTCAGCTGTGACTTATGAGCCTCTTTCCTACAGGGAAGTCAGGCAATGACAAATACCCCTTCTCATTCTGCCATCCATTATAAGTTGGAAGCTGCCATATTCCAATTACTAGAGACCCTGATGTAGCTCATGGAAAACCCTACTCCAGGCTGCAGCCATTACTCAGGCCAGGCAAGAGTCCCACTGTGTAGGAATGGAGTAAGAGTGCTTTCCAGGCTTTGTAGCTAGCCCTTTCTCCTTAGTTTGTGTTATCTCTGGTGATTTACCCAAGGCAAATTTCATAGCACAAGGTGGGTTATCTCAAAGTACTGAGAATGAAGAATGCCTAAAACAAACAGACATGAGGAAGTTAAGATCATGCTGTCGGGTGGACATGCAGGAAATATGATGCTACAAAGGGAGGGCAGAGGATGAAGTAATTACCTAGCATCCTGAAAAAAAGGTGAGACTGTAAGAACCCTTAGAGATGTAATCAATGGCCTCAGTATTCAATACCCATTACATGACAGTCCCTGTCAAACAAGGTGTTATGAAACTGAGGATGAATAAAGTATATGTGCTGCCATTAAGTGTAGATAAGAAAATTAAGGTCCAGGGAAAGTGACTTACTCCAGATGACAAAATAAGTTAGGGTCAATAATGGGATTGGTAGATATCTACCCATTATGGTTTAGATCTAAAATGTCCCCCAAAAGCCTCATGTGTTTAGGAGGTGACTAGGTCATGAGGGGTGCTATATTCAACAGTACATTAATCCATTGATAACTTTAGGAGCTGAATACGCTGCTAGAAGGTGGATGGCCAAATTTTCTTAAGTGTTTCTAAGTGTACAAAACTTTTTGCTCGAATTGAGCTTATCCAGTGTTATCTTTCAACATGACCAAAGCTGAGTGGTCATGGGACACTGTAGAGAGAAATATAATTTGCTGTGAATAGGAGTTAAAACACACAGTCTGCCATCAAGCAGGAGCTAAAGTCTAAATTTTTACTTTCATGTGAAAAGGCCATGAAATGTGGTCAAAAGTAATCTCTGAAAACAAAATGCCTTCATTCTGCTACTAAACTATTTGTGTGGCCAAGAATGATAGCGCACACTCCCAAAACTTAGGCTAAGGCAGGAAGACTGCCACAAGTTCAAGACCCATCTGGGCTATATAGTGAGTTCAAGGCCATCATAAACTACATACCAAGACCTTGCTGCCTCTAACCCCCCAAAAGTTAAACTACTTGTATATATAACCTCTGTGAAGTATCAAGTTCTTTGTGCGTTATCTGACCTATAAAAAGAGATAGCAATACATATCACTAGAATTCCTATAATAACTTTTCCTTGTGAGTACAAAAGGGTCACTTCTATCATTATAACCAAGAGCTGAACTGTAATCAAGGATAAAGCATCACCAGATGCAAAAGTCTCTTCCAGTATATTGTTAAAATTCTTAGTATTAGGGGAAGACAAGATGGCGGACTGGTAGGTAGCAGGAGAGAGACCCTCTCTGAGAGAGACAGCTCAAATGCCAGAATAAAACACCCTGGAGAGACCCAAACAGAGAGAGATGGACTCTCACAACCCACGAAGAAACTGAAGTGCAAAAAAAACCGCTTGAATATGAGGTCCTGGGGCTACTATTAGTGAAGATAAGATCAGCGAGCACGGCACCCTCCTCGAGCCGCCTGAATTCCTGCCTGACCTGAACAAGCGATCCGCGCCAAAGCGACTGGCTTGAGCCACCGGAGCGCGGAGCTGGACAGCCCTGCGTGCAGCTTGCCTGGACCGGCCCAGCGAGTGACCCACCCAGAGGCACCGTGAATTCCCACCGCAGCTGCGCTGAAGTCGGAGGTTGGGGAGCCCAGCAGTCCTCAGGGACGCGGTGAGTGATGGGAATAAGACCCTCCCACGGGAAAGGGGAAACCGACTGGACGACATGTTGGATTTGGGCAGGACAGCCCTAGCTTCATGGGGAAGTGGCTTCAGCTGGTTGCTCCCCTCCCCAAGCAGATTGGTGGAATCTGCTTGGACTAGGCTGCGCCCTTGAGATCAGTGCACACCGACGCAGTGAAGGCCTGCAAAGGTTGACTGGCCCAGAAGGGAGGGGCTAGCGCACACTGCCCGTGGGTGAATTCTAATCTCTGATAACCTATTGAAGAGGGCTAAAGCCCCTAGCCTGCGCCTTCTAGAGGAGCCTTAACCAACAATAAAAGGGTCTGGGAATTACACTGTACACTTGTATGGAAGGAACCAAAAACATGACGAAAGGGAGAAATAAGAAACAACTCCCAGTCCCCAACCCTGAGAACATTGATCCAGGAGAGGTAAATACAAAAGAGACTGAGGGCAGAAAAATGCAACATCAAACACAGCGTTAGCGGACATAAAGAGATATCTTCAGGACCTCGTAAGTGGGACCAAAATTGAAATATTAATTCAAATTAAACAAGAGATAAGTAGATTAATAAAAGAAGGGCTGGGTACCTCTCAAGAAGGCACAGACAGAAGAATGGAGGAACAAAAATGGAGAGAAAAATTTAATGAAGAATTCAGGAAAAAACTAAAATTCATGAAACAGATTCAAAGAGATTATCAGGAAACTAAAGACTCCACAGAAAACTGGCAAAACTGCTTAAAAGAAACCAAACATAGACTATCAAAATTTGAACACAGGCTTGCAATGTGGGGTCATGAAAGGGAAGATCTCTTAAAAATAACAAGGAAGCAGGCAGTAAAGATACAAAGACTGGAAGATGACAAGAGGATCTATAACTTAAGAATAAAGTATGTGAATGAAGAAGCAGGAATCAAATCAGAGGAATTACAAAGGCTATTCACAGCAATTACTGAAGAAAATTTCCCACGCATAGAAA